>JAEMWC010000213.1:680000-685000 GCA_016490735.1 Pachyseris speciosa | reverse complement strand
TGGAGTTCCCTTTGTGCTACAAACAGATCACGAGCCATTGAAGTATATGTACAGTGCGAAGTTCGCTAATGGACGCTTAATGCGTTGGGCTATGTTTCTTCAGAGTTACAACTTCAGAGTTGAGGCTATCAAGGGATCTGAGAATGTAGGCGCAGACTACCTGAGCCGAGTACAGGAATAGTTTAAGAGACATTGGACTACCTCCCCTCTTAGTATTATTTAATCAATTTTTCGTTGTTAGTAGAAATTTAGGAAATTTCTTCTCAAGAGGGGGTTATGTTACGAAAACTTGTGGCGTGACTTGCGTGACTTCGAAGATTCGCGAACGTCTCGAATCTTCTAGCATATTTAATTAGTGCTGTATCATCTTGATTTGGTAATTCTATTTTTAGCCTTTTGCGTATGTTGCTGTAAATAATTTATATTGTAATGTTACTTTTTTTGGTACAGCCGGAGAGTTCTAGAACCTTTTGCTGTAAAGTATATAAGCGAATCGGCGCAATGTTTAGGAGGATTTTGTTATTTCCCAGGAGTGTTGAGAGAATAATCTCGTGACTCAGTAGTGTTTACTGAAGGGTGACGAAGGTCGCGTGTAAAGCTTGGAAGCTTTGTAAGCATCGACAGAAGGTCGTGTTTGGTGAAGTGTAACAGAGAGGTTACAGTTTACGTAGATATCTAGCAGAGGCTGTGTTTATACGAGAGTGACGGAGGTCAAGTGTACTGCAAGCCTAGCGTGTGCTTGTTTTGAAGTCCTGTGTGGAGTTACTGCATTCGTGTGAATTAAATTCCCTTGTTGCGTTCCGTCATCCCTGCGTGCTGATTAGTCTACAAACTATACCTACCACTTTAAAACATTCGAACTCGTAACAATGTATATCTGTGTTTTTCTGTGTTATTCATTTTGTTTTTCTTGCCCTTACTTCTTGCATGAGTTTTATTTTTGTTTTTAGTATTACATCTGTTTATCTTTTTTTTCTGCTATGCCCGAGCCCTGTTTCCTTTGTAGTGTGCTTTGATTCACATATCGATTTGATTAGCAGTTTGCAGATCGTTGTTTACGTTATTATGTTGGAATGTTGGTTCCTCCTGCAATTCAGTCTTCTACTCCAGTATAAGTTATATAATGTCCGATACAATTAGATTAATTTCCCTGAACGTAAGGGGCATTAGCAATTTTCAGAAGCGAAGATCTATGTTTACATGGTTTCGGAGGAAAAGAGCAGACATTATTTTTATACAGGAAACACATTCAAAGAAAGAATTAGAATCTCAGTGGAAAAATGAATGGGGCGCTGAATTAATATTTTCACACGGAAGTCCCAACGCACGCGGAGTTGCGATTTTATTTAAAAAAGGTGTGGACTACTGTATTCAATCGAAGATAATTGATCCTTTGGGTCGCTTTATTATTCTTAAGGTGGAGATTGAAGATAGTTTGTACGTCTTGATTAACGTCTATGCTCCAAATAAGGATAAAGAAATTTCTAAATTCTTTAATGATTTGTTGGTCACTATACGTAGAGAAGAGTTGGATACTGAAGAAAACTTCATTGTCGGAGGAGATTTTAATTGCCCACTTAATCCATTATTGGATAAGAAAGGTAGTTCTCTGACCCCACGTAAATCGGTTGTTACAAGTATTGATTGCTTTCGAGAAGAACTCGACTTAGTTGACATTTGGCGAGTTCAAAATCCGATCACTAAAAGCTTCACTTGGAGCCAAAAGTCTCCCAAAATATTCTGCCGACTAGATTACTGGTTAATTTCAAACAATTTACAGGACTTTATCGCCTCTACTTGCATACTTCCAGCCATTAAGACCGATCATGCGGCTATTGTTGTAGATCTTAAAAATGAAGACAATCAAATGAAAGGCCCGGTATCTGGAAAATGAATTGCTCTTTATTGGAGGATGTAAGTTATGTTAATGACGTTACGGAGAAAATTCCAGTGTGGATTGCTGAAGGTGAAAAAGACCTCACGGATAATCGCAGTATTTGGGAATGGCTAAAGTATAATATAAGAGCAAATGCAATAGAGCATTCAATTAGAAGAGCTCATGAAAGAAAACAAATGGAGGAGTCCCTCCAAGATGATTATTCCAGGGCAAGTAAGGTGTATGAAGAGGACACTAATAATATAACTGCAGATCAGTTGAATTCGGCAAAAGAGAAGCTAGAATTATTTTATGAAGAAAAGGTTAAAGGAATAATCATACGTGCACGAGCTCGTTGGCATGAACACGGTGAGAGAAGTACAAAATATTTCTTGAATTTGGAAAAGAGAAACCACATTAAAAAACACATGCGAAAATTAGACATTAATGGTTCAGTAACTACCGATCCTTCCACTATACTTTCTGAGCAAAAGCGTTTCTATCAGGATTTGTATGCCAGCGGTCACCAGGGCAGTGACGCGGTAATGGGCTTCTTAGATACGCTTGATATCCCAAAACTGTCTGAAGAACAAAAAAATGCGTGTGAAGGTAAAATCTGTCCAATGGAATGCAAACTGATTTTGGAAACGTTTCAGGATAATAAAACTCCTGGAAATGATGGAATCCCTGCCGAGTTCTACAAAAAATTTTGGAATTTAATTAGTGAACCCTTTGTCAAATGTGCGAATGAATGTTTTGAAAAGATGGAAATGTCAAATTCTCAAAAGCAAGCAGTGATAACTCTTATAGAAAAGAAAGGAAAAGATCGTATGTTTCTAGAGAACTGGAGACCAATTTCTCTTGTAAATGTAGATGCAAAATTGATGTCGAAAGTTTTAGCTAATAGAATCAAAAGTGTTTTACCTAATATTATCCATCATAATCAAACTGGTTATGTTCAGGATCGTTACATTGGTGAAACCATACGCTCTATTTTTGATATAATGGAATTTACCGTTAAAAGGAATGTGCCCGGCATGTTGATATTTATTGATTTTCAGAAAGCATTTGATAGCCTTGAATGGGACTTTATTTTTGGTTGTTTGGATGCCTTTAACTTTGGTCCAGATTTTAGTCGCTGGGTTAAAACCTTTTTATAAAAATATTGCAAGTTGTGTAATAAATAACGGCAACACCTCTGATTACTTCTTTCTCGAGCGTGGTGTTAGGCAGGGCGACCCTTTATCACCCTATCTTTTTGTATTGGCAGCCGAAGCTCTTGCAATAGCTGTTCGACAGAACACCGAAATAAAAGGCATTTTTATAGGCGAGCAGGAAACAAAATTGCTGCAATATGCAGATGATATGACTGCAGTACTTTCAGATACGGATTCGGCTCTAGCACTTTTTAGCCTTCTCGACTCTTTTAAAAAAGCTTCAGGTCTTACCATTAATTGCGCTAAAACGGAAGGTATGTGGATTGGGTCCACGCGAGCCAACAAAGCAAAACCATTTGGTATCAATTGGCCTAAAGAACCAATAAAAGCACTTGGGATTTTTTACACGTACGATCAAAAACTTCTTCAAGAAAAAAACTTTTTAGAGAATTTTGATAAAATTAAGAAACTCTTGAATATCTAGCATTCTCGAGGTTTATCTTTGTATGGAAAGGTGACAGTTATCAAGTCTCTTGTAGTGCCCAAGTTTGTCTATGTTTCCTCATTAATGCCAACTCCCAAAGAAATTATTTCAGAACTCAATCGTTTACTATATAAATTTCTGTGGAATGGTACAGATAAAGTTACACGATTGTCAGCTATAAATGATTACGACAAGGGTGGATTACAAATGATTGATCTAGACTGTACGATTAAGTCACTGCGCTTAGCCTGGTTAAAAAGGATATTTAGTGCTCATGACGGCACTTGGAAAACCTATCTACGATATATTTTGGAAAGGTATGGAGGTTTATTTTTATTTAATTGCAACTTTGAAATTAAAGATTATTCACTTGATTCACAATTCTATGCCGAGCTTTTGCAGTGGTGGTCGGAGTTTCGTGAAAACTTTGGAAAAACGAAGGATTGGCGCAATATAATATGGAATAATAAAGAAATTCGAATAAACAACACTCCAGTATTCTATAAAAATTACTTCGATTCTGGTATTGTTTTTGTAAATGACTTGTTATTTTCTTTAAATAACATCGATTCTTTCAAAGTCATTAACAACAAAGTAAATAAAACTAACTTTTTAGTCTGGGCAGGACTTCGACATTCCGTGCCAACATCCTTGAAAGGAAATTCCGCGTATTCAGAGATATCTTTTTCCATCATTATTGACAATAACGATTTTGATGTGACAAAAAAGAAATCAAAACATTTCTATTCGTTATTGATAAGTATAAAAGCGCAATTACCCAGTGCGGCCAGAAAGTTACAGAATGAATTTAATCTTACGACTTCTCAAGTAGAACAGGTGTTTAATTTACCCCACAAGGTGGCTCTTGAAACTTATGTGAAAGCCTTTCAATACAAAGTTTTAAATTCCATCCTTTACACCAATACCAAACTTCGAAAAATAGGTTATAGTACTGATGACAAGTGTACATTTTGCAAATCCGAGCCAGAAACACTGTATCATTTGCTGTATAACTGCCCTCACTCTCAAACCTTCTGGGCTAACTTTGAACTGTTCTGGTATTCATCTATAAAAGAAAAAATTCACCTTACTCTACAAGATGTCTTGGTCGGTATTTTGACACGCTCTTGTCCCTTACTCAACTATTTTCTCCTTATTGCAAAGATTTATATTTGGGACTGCAGAAGGAACCAAGTTTATCCAAATATTACTGGATTCAAACTTAAAGTTCAAATAAAGTATGAAACTGAGCTTTATATATGGCGTCAGGGTAGGAAAAAAGATTTTTTAAAGGAAAAATTGGGCGGGCTTTCAGAATCTTTTGTAATAATTCATGCCTCTCACACTCTCTCTCTCTCTCTCTCTCTCTCTCTCTCTCTCTTTTTGTTAGTGGTAGTGTCGTAAATGTAACATTGCAATTGCTTCTCTATATTGTGCCCTTATATGTATATAAATAGGTTTTTCTTTTTTTTATTTCTTGTGT
>JAEMWC010000213.1:482500-672500 GCA_016490735.1 Pachyseris speciosa | reverse complement strand
GTGACGTGTCTACACGATGGCAAGAATTGACGTTTTTTACTGAATTTATTCAGTCAATTTGTCCTTGTGAATATCCTGTGCCGTCCGCAGCAATGGGAACTGCCGAAAAAGTTGCTTCAGCTCGCAGAGCGGACATGGCATTCGTCCGGAAATTGAGGTGGCTTGATTGGATTTTTCAGTAGTGACACCTGCCAACTTTAAATATAGATCACCAAACGCACTAAAAAAATAATACAGAAGATCGATATCCACACTCTTGCTAGGGATAGATCAAAGTTTCGGGTGAGGTGTGTTTTATCGAGATCGGAGTTACCATAGCAACACAATGACGTCATTATTGTTTTTTCTTGAGGTTTTCTTTCTAAACTGTCTTCTGTACTTGTAGCTAGATAGTTTCCCTGATGAGTGTAGCGAGTTTAAACAAATTCTATGAGAGCGATTTCGAGAAATTTTCAGCTGAAGTTTTCGATTGTTAACATTAAACAAATCTAATCAATTCGCTGTAGCGTATGTCTGCCGGGTTACAGGAAGAGCATTTAGAGCGAATGTTATTTTTATACATATGAACTACATTTCCTGAAAAGTGGGTCAGAATGGCTTCATTTGATTTCGTAAAAATGAACTTGAATAAGGTGGCTATTTTGCTCTTTTGTCAAAACTTGGCTACGCTTTTACACTGAGGCGAATATTAAAATCAAAGGCATCCTGTGGTAAGCTCGTGGAGTAAGTAAGATACTGTGTCAGGGAGATGATATAGGGAATTATCAATCCTATAGAGTGGTTTGAAATGCAGTGTAATACATTTTTCTGTTTTACGATTTGATTCGTTTGTTGTATCTTGACTGTTGTTCATTGATTAAGAATGGGACTTTTGACACTACTCTAGTAAAAGAGTAGTTTGTTCAAGAAATACTGTAATACCAAGTAACAGTTTACTGTATTTACCCGTGTATAATGCGCACTTTTTTCCTAAGATTTTTTTCATGAAATTTGCGCTGCGTATTATAAACAGAACCTTTTGTTTCTTGATCGCTTCCCTAATTTGCATACGCATGTGCTTGACAAAGGATAAAAAACCGGTAAACATGAAATCAAAAGGCTGTTGTCCATGTCGTTGTTATAATAAACAAGCAAATAACCTATCACAGCTGCTTTTTAAATTACCGCCAATAAACTGGCTGGAAAAACCGTGAAAAACCGGCCAGATATTCTGTGAGCAGACGCCAAAAATTTGCATACAGACGAAACAAACTATATCCTCTTATTTGCGTATGGTAACGAAACGCACATTTTGTGAGCCAAAGTTTGTTCAAAATTGTTTTGCTCGAAGTACAACAGCTCAGCACGAAGACAAAATAAGTGACGTATATTTTGCAGACGCTGTCGAAGATTTAAAATCTTTTGACAACTGAAAATTGTCGGAGGCGCATTTCACAGGAGATGATTATTACTCGGGCTTCGTAGAGCGCCCGAGGTTAATATTATCGTCCGTTCTTCTTTTTCTTCGTCGTCGAGTTTTATCCACAAAGCTCACTTCCGGCATTTCTGCGAAAGCGCTAACTAATAATGCTCATTTTGGAATAAGTAAACTATTTTTACCTAATTAGTTATATGCTGAATGACCGTGGCCTAGCGGTCATCTTTACCCTAGGATTCCGGGTTCGATTCCCGCTATCGACACCTTTGGTTTTTTTTTTTTTTTCTTCCATCTTCTCTTTAAAAATATTTGTTTTTCAAAGTGTTATAATTATTGTAAGTTATAAATGGTTGAGCTGTAAAGCAATTTTCAAGGGATATGCTCCCAACGTCAGTGGCTTCATAGCTCAGTTGGTTAAAGCATCGCACCGGTAATCGCGAGGTCACGGGTTCAAACCCCGTTGAAGTCCTGAATTTTTTTTTCAGGCTTCTTTTCGCAATTGCATAGATTGCATTCACAACTGCGAGGATCATTCTTCATTTGATTTGGATATATGTTTATAGGGGTCTATGGATATACACTGCAATGAAACAGACACGAACCGATGAATGATGCCTGTTGTCAGCTATCGGAAAACGTCGATTCACCTCGTGTCTTTGAAGTCTGAACAACTAATATGTTAAAAGAAGTGTCCATACGATTGTTTGCAAGTTCAACGGCGAGAAGAAAGCTTTTAACATGACCGAACTTACCTCCAGATGTTTTTAATTAGACTACCGTGTTTCCCCGTGTCCGCTCCATTAAGAAGTAGTACATTTTATTGAACAAGACGCTCTATGAGCATTAACTCGGGATACTTTTGCGCTGCAGAACCCGGACGCACGCTTTCTGATTCTCGAAACTATCCGGCTAGTGGTTTGCTTTTTGGTTCACATAAGGCCTTTTTGTTCACGTACGAGCAAAGCTCGTTAAACTGTTTTGAGAGTTGCCATCCATATTCGTTGTCTGCTGTTGTTGTTTACTTCTAAATTAAGTGGCAACATCTGGACTTTACTTTGACTCTTTCAAAACATTTTTTTCGCTCTGCGAAAAATGGAGATCTTCCCTTGGGTGTAAAAGCATTCTACAAGCACTTTTACATGGATGACGGCCTGCCGTCTACCAATTCTCGAGAAGAAGCGATACAAATGCGGAAGCAAATGACTGAGTTACTGCGCCGCGGAGGCTTCCATCTACACAAGTGGCTAACAAATGATCCAGAGGTCTTGGCAACCATCCCAGAGCGGGACAGATCTCCACGATTCCTTGAGCTTAGTGAGAATAAGTTACCGACAGACATAGCGTTACGCATCACTTGGGACGCTGAGGAGGATATGCTGAAGTTTACTGGGTTCAAAGAAGATGCCGGTACTACAAAGAGGAAAATACTCAGCTAAGTGTCCTCAGTGTGGGATCCTCGGGGACTCCTGCTACCGTTCTCAATCAGAAGTAAGATCATCCTACAGAATTTGAATCGTATAAAGTATGACTGGGATGATGACTTGAGGGAGGCTGATCTTGGAGAATGGCGTGAGTGGCGCAGAGAAGCAGCAGACCTTGATTAGGTGAATATTCCTAGAGCCCTCCTCAGTCAAGACAAACCTGTGCGTGAAACGTCTTTGCAAGTATTCTGTGATGCCAGCCAGGATGCCTATGGTACATGTGCATATTTTAGACGAGAGGTCGAGGATAACACGGTGGAGTGTCGGTCGCTGGGAAAGGACGAGTTGCACCACTGAAGGTACAGTCAATCTGCTGGCTTGATCTCATGGGTGCGCTCTTAGCAGCACATTTAGCTGAAACAATGTCAAAGGAGATGATGATGACGATAGAGAAGATGACCTTCTGGAGTGTCTCCACTACAGTTCTACACTGGATAAACCAGACCAGTTCGAACTACAAGGCGTTTGTTGGCAACCGGGTGTCTGAGATTCGCACGATCATGAGTGACCTGGAGTCCACACTGGGGGCGGGCACGGTGTGCTGGAGGTACGTGCCGACGGACAACAATCCCGCAGATGACATCACCCGAGGACTATGCCCCGTCCAACTCAACGTGAGTCGTCGCTATTATGGTGGACCAGAGTTTCTGCATAAGCCGGCAAAGCCGTCGCCAGAGAGTAAAGCTGAAGCACCTCAGGAGGAAGTTGACAAGAGTGAAAGGAAGCCGAAATGGGCTGGAGTATCTCAGGAGAATGAAGCCGTGCTGGGATGGAGGAGATACTCATCACTGACGAAACTAAGAAGAGTTGTTGTGTACGTGAAACGATTTGCAAACAACACGCGAGTGAAGAAGGACGCGCATGCGACAGGACCACTCACAGTGTAGGAGCTGAAATCTGCTCAGAATTACTTGGTGAAGAGGGCGCAAGCTGAATCATACGGTGAAGAGTTGAGGCACATGGATAGGGGACAGGAGATTCCTAAGCAGGGCAGAATAAAGTCCCTTAATCCGAGATTGGAGGGCAGATATCTAATCGTCGGTGGAAGACCGTAGAAAGCCCAGTCCATACCACATCGTGCGCGACATCCTAAGATTATTGACTCATGTCACAATTTCGCACAGCTAATCATTAATGAAATGCATCGTTCTTATCACGATCCGCCTACCGAACACCTGCTGAATGAAATTGGGCAAGATTATTGGATCATACATGGTCATCAGACTGCGTAATGCAAAATTTAAGTGCGACTTCTGTTATCGCCAGACAGTGAAGCCCCATGAGCAGAAAATGGGAAACCTACAAGAAACAGAACATGAAAGCAGGAGACGTTGTGCTTGTGGCTGAACCGAATCAGCCACGAGATGTATGGCCATTGCCGGGGCAGGATCGTGTGTGCTTATCCTGGACAAGATGGAATGGTTCGAGCTGTTACTCTGCGCACTCAAAGCGGAGTGTACAAGAGACCAATTACAAAACATGGTTTGCTAGAAGAATCGGAAGCCTAGATCTAATGACTGTATTTCGTCTCGACATAGTGTCTCGACTGGGGGCAGGAATGTGCCTTCCGCTCTTTTGTGTTTTATTTTTGATTGACGTTGACGCGCAAGTCAAGGCGTCACGTGATTTCGAGAACGAGTTTATCCGAGAAAGCGTGCAAGATGTGTCTTTATGTTGTGTTCACCAGTGAAAGAGTTTATTTAATTAATGTCGTATCCTCGACAAGCGATTTTGTTCCACTTTTCAGGAAATGTGGTTCATATGTATAAAAATAACATGCGCTCCAAATTAAATGTGCTTCCCATAAGCCCGGCGAAATTATGTTAAGTTACTCGATTAGATTTGTTTGATGTTAACAATCGAAAACTTCAGCTGAAAATTTCTCGAATTCGCACTCATAGAATTTGTTTAAACTCGCTACACATCAGGGAAACTATCTAAGCTACAAGTACAGAAGAAAGTTTAGAAAAAACACTTCTAGATTTCAAGAAAATCGACTGTAAGTAAAAACAATAATGACGTCTTTGTGTTGCTATATCTTGAGTGCTGAGTGCTGCTATATCTTGCAATTTAAACGTCGGCATTTTCTTCGGAGTTTTGTGCTGGGCAAACGTAGGGCGTTACAGGTGATTCCCGGCTGGTGAGATTTCGATCATCGAAAGAAAGATCGTTGAAATCTTTGTTCTGTTCTCAGGTTAAAAACATCAAAGCTAAATCATGCAAGCTTATGTTCGCGATAAATTCAAGTACATGAACATATGCCATGAATTCCTTTCTTTCTGAGCCAGTAAGGTTTTCAAAAACGGTCATGTACCATCGCGCAGAATTCCGCGACACATCCGGGACTTTTTCTATCGCTTGTAGCGCTAAATTTGAAATCGCGCGAGTCAAAAGACGCAAAACAATAAAGAAAATGGCGGAAAACGGCGCAACACCGACTGCTCCTTGCCTTTTTTTTTATTCTTTACAGCACACTGATCGATTAGGTACACTCGGGCTTTTAAAGAAGAGATATCAAGCTTTTATTCTAAACATTTTTCTAAGCCGTTGATCCTGGATAAGGTTTATCAAACTGACGTTGAAAATGCGCTAGTTTTACTTGTTATTTGTATGAAATATTGACTTCATTAATATTTCGATTGAAATTGTCCTCTAAAAAAGATATTAGCGACTTTAGGTACACTCGGGCTTTGTAAGTTCCCGATCTGAAGAAAGACTGTGCAAAATTTCACGTTTGTACGTTGACCGCAAGTTTTATCAAAATGATGATTTCGAAAAGTTATTCCGAATATCTTCAAAATTGGTTGCTTTATAACTACCATGCGTATTTAACAGAGTTTTTAACTCCGCCCCCTCTGACAATAGCGTGCAGTCATGCACAAAAAACAGGGCGGCAAATTTAAATTCAAAGGGCTATTAATATCTGTTTATGCACGCGGCAAATTTAAACTCAAAGGGCTGTTAAACATCTGTTTATGCGCGCGATTCACTTATCATCAAAACTCCATCCGAGTACGTACCGGTCTGTTACTGAAATGGTTTTCACATAAGAAATGTAGCGCGTTGATCGGGACCTCCATTTGGAGGCGGTGATAAGATCTTTCGGCAAATGTTTGGCTGGTTCCCACGTATTTTCACTCGGGCAGTAGTTCTGCCATTGGATAAAGTATTCCGCTTTACCTCCTTTTACTCGTTTTGCGACAATACGCTCGACTTCGTAAATGCCCATGACAGTTGGCTTCACCTTCGGACGATATTTCAAATTACAGGCACGATCGCAAACATCATTTGATAATGTCGCGTAAAAGCCTGGCTGATGTCTCGCACGCTTCGACATGTTATCTCGCAAGTAGCTATTAACAACTGAATAGACTGAATAAAACTAAACCTTTTATATGTTTTGATTAATCAAAACGGATCCAAATATGAATAAATTACTACGTAGCTGTTCCCTCAGGCGGAAACCTGTCTAAGGCAGTCGCTTGCTTGTTTTATGTCTTAATTTTACTCATGCAAGCAAAAATGATCTCAGAGAGATAAAGACGTTAAAGGAAGGCAAAACAGAATACTTCATGCAATGGCAGAACTAATCCCCAGCCGGTTTCGGAGAGATTACTTTTGATTTTCCTTGAAATAAGATCTCGGACTGTTCGGAACGTCGTTTTATATCGTTGTTGCTTTTCTTGAAAACAAAAAAAGCTGGTACAATACTCTCAGGCAGGACCGCATTAACCGGTCTAGGAGTGCAAGTGTCGAGTACTAGTACGAAACCTGTGTAACCCATGCCTCACGCTTCTCCTTTGAGCAACGCTTTCCGAACAGCCTATTTGACTTAAAAAAGATTTCACACTATCGAAAACTTTTTACGGTCTCCTTTGCAGGCGTTTTCTTAGTAATCAACTAAATTTCAGCCAAGTATATAAACAAAGCGAGTATGACACGTTTGATTTACGCATCGCACTACTCAGAATGGCCTATGATCATGACACTTTTATTTTTTTTAAGACAAAAATTTATCGATCGCAGAAAAATTCATCTGATCACAACTAAGGCCCGGTTTAAACGTCGCATTTTACATGCGCCGAATCGAATTGCCAAATTAAGTGCATGTAAAATGCGACGTCTAAATCAATTAAATGCGACATATTTCAATTCGAGTCGAATATTCGACTGATCCAGTCGAATATACGACTGAAGTTCGACAGTTGATTTAAACGCCGTATTTTACATTTTCGATGTGCTCAATAGAAACTGAGATTTGGCATGTGGACTTCATTCCAGTTAAAAAAACATTGCTCTGTATTTGTTTTGGCTGATTTCCTCTTCGTTTTCGAGAAATAACGTATGCAAAAAAACCAAGTCAGCTCATTCCCTTGCGTATTAATATTCATGCACGAATTGAATTACCTTTAGAGCACGTGAAATGATTGACGCTTGGAAAGTATTGTTTGATAGTGTGACGTAGACTATACATTTGGCGGTTAAAACATCGATTTAAGGTTCATTGATAGGAAACTTACGTGACTGTGAGGTGTCGATTGCTAGCTAAATTTAATCGACACTCGCCAGCCTGGTGGTCGAACGGACGTCATTTAAGTCTGTCGATCGGCAAGTCAGACACTTCTGAAAGAAGCCAGAGGTGTTTCTCTGTGCGTGCCAAACGCTGTTTCGCAGTACAGGGTACTGAGCCAGGCGGGACAGTCTGAAAGCAACTCTCGTTTTAAAAGCGGGCCGCAGTTGAGAGTCTTGGCCCATTTGCCAAAGGTTGCCGTGCTAGAAATTCGGAAATAAAAATCGGATGTTTGAAGACGTGTTGCGCGCGCTCGAAAGGATGTTTTTATGCCCACAATTCAATGCGACCACAGAGGGCGCTGTCTCTTTGAAAAGTTCTCGCGAGGACTGGAAATGAATATTCGCTCGACTGCGGTGGGAAAATTTTCACTTCGGAGCGGGAACATTACGAAGAATTCATCTAAGAGTGGGAAATCGGCAATACGAGCAGTCAGTCCGTTTTCGATGAGCTGAGTATCTTGCAAACAGTGCATTTTCCATCGGTTTTCATTTCTAAACGGCACTTTCAGAATAGTAAGTTTTGCGTGGTTTTGGCGGTTGAGAAACGTCGGCAATGGATTCATTTTCATCGTCAAATGGAAAATATGGAACGAAAATGGTATTAAAATCAAAGTAAATGACGACAGGTCAAGACTTTGGACAACATACTTAACTAGTTCTGTAGATATTCTTTAGCTTCAAACTGCCGAAAATTTGCATACCCGGTATATATGAAATTCGATCGCACACAATGGGCTGTCACACGACTCGCGTGAAAATAATTTTAACTGTTTATCTGGGGTGAAAATGCTTTTTGCCGTTAATCTCGCGTGAAAATACTTTTTAATGATGTTTGCAAGACTTCATATAAGTGAACTAACCGAGGTACTCGATGCAAAAGTGATTTATATGTTAAAATACGCCAGCATGTTTATCTTTACGTGTGTTCACATCACCGTGTCACGTCATTTGTGCTTTGAATATTTGCTGCGTGCGGCAAAGAAAGTTTTCCTTGCACTGGTTTTCCAAGATACTCAGCTCATCGAAAACGGACTGACTGCTCGTATTGCCGATTTCCCACTCTTAGATGAATTCTCCGTAATGTTCCCGCTCCGAAGTGAAAATTTTCCCACCGCAGCCGAGCGAATATTCATTTCCAGTCCTCGCGAGAACTTTTCAAGGAGACAGCGCCCTCTGTGGTCGCATTGAATTGTGGGCATAAAAACATCCTTTCGAGCGCGCGCAACACGTCTTCAAACATCCGATATTTTTCGCCTAAGTCAAAAAACAACTCTTATTTCCGAATTTCTAGCACGGCAACCTTTGGCAAATGGGCCAAGACTCTCAACTGCGGCCCGCTTTTAAGACGAGAGTTGCTTTCAGACTGTCCCGCCTGGCTCAGTACCCTGTACTGCGAACCGCCGATTTGTTCCAGCGTTTGGCACGCACAGAGAAACACCTCTGGCTTCTTTCAGAAGTGTCTGACTTGCCGATCGACAGACTTAAATGACGTCCGTTCGACCACCAGGCTGGCGAGTTTCGATTAAATTTAGCTAGCAATCGACACCTCACATTCACGTAAGTTTCCTATCAATGAACCTTAAATCGATGTTTTAACCGCCAAATGTATAGTCTACGTCACACTATCAAACAATACTTTCCAAGCGTCAATCATTTCACGTGCTCTAAAGGTAATTCAATTCGTGCATGAATATTAATACGCAAGGGAATGAGCTGACTTGGTTTTTTTGCATACGTTATTTCTCGAAAACGAAGAGGAAATCTGCCAAAACAAATACAGAGCAATGTTTTTTTAACTGGAATGAAGTCCACATGCCAAATCTCAGTTTCTATTGAGCACATCGAAAATCGACCAAAAACCGGGAGGACGTTCTTGCCCCGAGCCCTTCAATTTATGTTTGCTCGAATGGGAATTTAAAACACGTCGCTCGCGCTCAGCAATTTTATTCGGCAAAAAATGCGACGTTTAAATCAAATCAGCCGTATTCATTCGAGTCGACTAACGTTAGTATTTTATTCGGCGCATGTAAAATGCGACGTTTAAACCAGGCCTAAGCTCGCTTATTGACCACCGCCGCTGCTTTTTATAACCTGTTAGGTGCAATGGCCGTTTTGTTTCGTTTTGAGTTTTCCAGTCCGCCGCCTTTCGCGCCTGGAAAAAAGCGCTCCTATCGCAGGTTAAGCTCTTCAAACCGCCCGTTGTGTATGGGACTATTTCGATAGTTCAGAAAACGTTTCTACTAACGGGAGTTGGTTAGCCCTTTGAGTCGAATGAAAATATCGCTGCACACGAATTTGTAAAACGCTTTGTGAAGAGTGCGGCCCGCCTTTGATTAGTGCGCTATTGTTAACTCTATCGCACCTTGGGATTTACAGTTTGCCACTCAGCTTTCGACACACATCTCTATTGAAAGAAAAACCTTTTGCCCCGAGTCGGAATCGAACCGACGTTCCCCAGTTACCAGTCGGGCGTGATAACCACTACACTACCGGAGCAACCACGCTGGCAACGCGGCCACTTTAGAAAGTGAGTAGTATCGCACGTCGGCCATTCCTCGGAACATTTTTTTTTCGAGACTTTTGTGTTTCCTGGCTTCTAAATTCCATGAACGGGAATTAGAAATATATATATATGTAAATACCTTCGAAGCCATGAAAGCCGTAGAACAATATACTCAAGGAACTATGCAAACACAGTTTGCATATTCTGGTGAACGTCGGTTCGATTCCGACTCGGGGCAAAAGGTTTTTCTTTCAATAGAGATGTGTGTCGAAAGCTGAGTGGCAAACTGTGTTTGCATGGTTCCTTGAGTATATTGTTCTACGGCTTTCATGGCTTCGAAGGTATTTACACATATATACCTTGGGATTTACTTTACGCATTCAACCGTTTGATTGACAGCAGCTGAAATCTGCGAAGAGACTCAAGTATTCCCAATGCTGAAGCTGTTAACCAATCACAGCCGACTGGTTCTAGACATGCAAATTATTTTGCCGCCCTTAGAACTGCAAGTACATGTCGCGAAAGACAATGGCATTCTCCGCGATGCTGACTTACCTTCAAGAGAGACAAACGATACAGTATTGGAGAAACTGAACTTCAGAATCTTCGAGCTATGTTCGCCACAACAACTCAACCTCACAAACAGAAAATATACTCCAGAACTTGTTTGACCGGTTTGATCAGTTTCTAACCAATGAGCGCAACCCTGCAATTTCTGACGCCATTTTGAATATTGGGTTTCCGAAAGCCAACTTTTTCATTGTTTATTCGTTGGAACTGGATTTAATATAAGCTGAATTGTTAACAATGTTTTTTCTCTCCAAACGGATTTTTAACAGTTTTTTCTCCACAACTGGACGTCGAGGGACGCAAATAATCTCTCCACGAGTTGCCACACGCGTTTTTGGTCGTAGCTTGAAAAGTTAGTATAGAATGTTCATTTTATACGGTCTTATATTTCTGAACTGATCTCTGACCTATTTTTTAACCAAATCCTGGAGATGCATCTGGGTCAGCTGTTGTGCATGAACAACAACAATGAACGTTACACATCAAAGGAAAGGTTTTCACTGATGCAGATCGACATCAGGAATCAACAAACGCAGTCCCCGTACCTTCGATTCAAATTTCATAATTCCTTTCTGTCATACAAATTGCATGTGTGATTGGTATGTCTTTAACGACTCATTTTATCGCTCTCTACTGATTCCTTGTGATGTGTTTACACGATGGCAAGAACGACTTTTACTGAATATAATCAGTCAATTTGTCCTCGTGAATATCTTATTATACGACCGCAGCAAGAGGAAATCGCCGAAAAAGTTGTCAAGTTTGCGGAGCGGACATGGCTTTCCTTCGAAAACAAATGAGAACCGTCTAGTCGTCGGCTTCTGTCGATAAGAGAAGAAATCCTCGGAGAAAGTGGCGAATTCTCTACCTGTCATCTTCAGTGCTGCTGTCGTATCTTGCAATTTAAACGTCCGGAGGCATTTTCGTCGGAGTTTTGTGCTGGGCAAACGAAGGGCTTTACTGGTGATTGCCTGTTGGTAAGATTTCGATAATCGAAGGAACGATCGTTGATATCTTTGTTCTGCTTTCACGCAAAAAACATCCAAGCTAACTCATACAAGCTTATGTTCGCCATAAATTCGATTCAAGTACAAGAACATATGCCATCAATTCCTTCTCTTTTTAGCCAGAGAGGTTTCAAAAACGGTCGTCTACTGACTTACCTTCAGAGAGAAAAATGATACAGTATTGGAGAAACTGAACTTCAGAATTCGTAGGAGCTATATTCGCCACAGCGACTATCCAACCTCAAAAACGGAAGCAGCGTTTCTGGGAATTTTTGCTATAGTTTTCCGACAAATATACTTGTTTAACCGGTTTGATCGAGTGACCGTTTCCATATCCAATCAGTTTCTAACCAACGAGCGCAATCCCTTCACTTTCTGACGCCATTTTGAATATTGGGTTCCGAAAGCCAACTTTTTCATTGTTTATTCGCTTGACCTGGATTTAATATACGCTGGATTGTTCACAATTTTTTTCTCTCAAAATGGATGTTTAAAAGCTTTTCCTCCAAAAGTGGACGGCGAGAGACGCAAACAATCCCTCCACGAGTTACCACACGCGATTTTGGTCGTAGCTTGAAAAGTTCATTAGAGAAAGTTTTATACGGTCTTATATTTCTGAATCTCTGACTTAGTTTTTAACCCAATCCTGGAGATGCAACTGGGTCAGCTATTGTGCATTGTGCACTTGATTTACACAAACTTTATTTGAAAACTCACATGAACTAGTTGCAATTACAGACCAGCGACAAAAAGTAACGACACTTAAAGTAAATGCCTAAGTTCTAGATAGGCCTAGACGCCACAATGGCATTCTCATTCATATACGGTCTTATATTTCTGAATCTCTGACTTAGTTTTTAACCCAATCCTGGAGATGCAACTAGGTCAGCTACTGTGCATTGTGCACTTGATTTATACAAACTTTATTTGAAAAGTCGCATGAGCTAATTGCAATTACAGACCAGCGGCAAAAAGTAACGAAAACAAACTAACATTTCCGTCCTTAACTACATCACTAGCCAAGTTAACGGATGCAAGACACTTAAAGTAAATGCCTAAGTTCTAGATAAGCCTAGAGGGCACAATGGCATTCTCATTCATTTATTCTAATCCGGCACATCTCACAATCCACCTGAAACGAAACTAAGTTGAAATTAGAGAACTGTTCAGTCACATTATCACAACAGTAAAATGGCTTTGTATACTGTAACTACGTGACTAGCCAAGTGAAACTATGCTCAATAACTATGCCGTGGGTTTGTTAGGTTATGTCGCAGTGAGATCGGCGTGTTCCAGTTCATTTCACAAAATTTTACTCTAAACCTACTTGGATTTTCTAATAGCAAAATGTCGCCAAACTCCTCTAAGACGTGTTAGTTAAAGTATGCTTGAAAACATTGCCTCCAGCTTGGTCCTCCATCAGGCCTGTGATGGACTACAGAGTTGGCGAGAGGCCAGCAGCAACACATGCTGCCATGCAGACTCCCTGTGCAGCATTACATGCTAAGATGGCCGCCGGAACTCCTGTGCCACCGGTGGAAACTCCAGCTACTCCTCCAGCGGCAGCTACACAGGCCACCCAAACAGTATTACATCCAGTCTGGCAGATTCCGTAGGCCAACGGTCCTGCATGGACAGTGGTGAACAGAGCGAAAAAAACGACGAACTTGGTGATGGCATTCATCTTTTTCTCTCGCAGATCTGTTTTCTGAACCTTGAGGACAAGATAACATGATATAAGACACTTAAATAAAAGGAAATTGTAAGTTTAGGTTGTTTTTTATGGAGCACATAGTACTAACGCGAGTAAGATGAGAATTTTGGTGACAGTGGTTTGTTTTGCTTCTGCAGGTCTGTTTTCTTTTCAGTCTACAAAGTAGACTTCCTCAGAGCTTCAACGTCCCTTTTAAAACGACAATACTGATGGTCTGTGGTTGCTCGATTTCTGAGCCAGGCTTAGTCCAAAAGTCGAAAGGCTAACATCACGCGACGGTTAGCTGTTTTCGTAATTTCCACTTAAAGGGACACTGTTATCGATTGACATGCGCGGAAAGGTTTTCCTGAACGCGTTGATATCTTGTTTTTCTTTAAAAGTTTACATTAAATAAGCCTTTTTGAGGCTAATAGAATGTACAGTTATATGTGAACGAATATTCGGAGTCCAAGAAATGTAAAAGAAGCCAAAACTTATGCAGTGTTTGTTTACTGACAGTCAAGTTCAGTGAGGTGTGACCAGAAACACTGTCGGTAGTACAACTCTCACAAAATATTTTTTTCTCTCCAACATACCTCAACATATTGCCGATCTTAACATACCCTTTTAAAGCTGAAAGAGAGTAAATTTATTTGCGAGCGACGACCTTGAAGTCAAATGACGGTAAACAGGAAAAAATAAATGCCGTGTTTTTAAATCTTGTAGATGCGTTGATGCATTTCCACCCCCTTTACTTTGCTCTCTTGAGGAGACTGAATGACCATTTTCGTGCCGAGTGTTCAATCACCGTTTTCGACGGTCGACGCCATTTTGAATGTAGCTCTCCAACTTGAAAAATTCCGCTGGAACTTTCAAAAGCCAGCGCATGCGCCCAGATGACAGTGGTTAAATAATCAACTTCGACCGATCGATCTGTTAAGATCGCTGATCGTTTCACGTGTACCTCCGCAAATCTTATCTATTGCATAACCTGTACATTATGCAAAAAGTTATACATCGGCGAAAGGGGAAAACGACTAGGTGACCGATTCCGAGAACATCTTCGTGATGTTGAGAAACATGGCAAAGATGCATCCAACCCAGTCGCTCAGCATTTTAGTCTCCCTAGCCATTCCAAACAACACATGTCGATCTCCGGCCTTTCCCTACATCAAGGTACCATGGAAAGACGTAAAAATCTCGAGCAAAAGTTGATCTTTCAAATCGGCACTCTTAATCCCCACGGTATTAACGAGCGCTTTTCATTCAGTTAATTTATTCCTGTTTTCACGTTACCATGTTACCACCAATTTCTGTATATAAACCATACACAGCCCACAATTCCTCGATTCGCTCCGACGACGGGCTAACCCTCGAAACGTCAGCTAATCGAATCCCTGTACGGTGGTCAATTTACATTATCAACGCCGTTGATAACCCAAATTTTCGTGTTTCACTCCCCCACCGACGCAGCACCACAGTTTCTTTAGAAACTAATCCCACTATGTCCAAAGGTCGAAAGGCTAACATCATGCGACGGTTGTTTTGAAGTTATGCAAATTCATCGTGTTTGAGTTGTGAAGCTAAATATTTTAATACAGCACAGTCTGTCCCCGTAAGAAGGCTGAAAAGGTTTGCCGAGTGTTAAGAAAAAGTTGGAAGCCTCGCACGTGTAGTGCTTATAGGCTAATCGATATCACAAGTCGAATTCGAATGCTGTGACAGAAAAATTACAGATTTGCAAAAAGTTGTTTTCGTAATGTGATACCTTCCATTTAATACGTGACCGCAAGTAAACACTCAAGGTTAAATAATCCACTTCGACCGCCGGAACAAATTTTCCTGCACATATCTTTGCAAAGTTCTGAAGCTAGATTTTAATACAGTACAGACTGTCCGCGTGAAAAGGTTTGCCGAATTTAAGACAAGGTTGGACGCCTCTCACGTGCTGTGAGTATCGACTCGAATTAGAACGTTGTGACAGTTCTATATTAAGAAAATCGCAAAGTTGTTTTGATGTAATTTGATGCGGATTATACCACAACTCAATCGCTATGACAGTTCTATATTTAGAGACAAGTTTGCGAATTTTTGGTTTTCACGTGACGTCAGAAATAAAACTAAAATTAAACATTTAGATTTTTTACCTTTATCAGGTAAATGACATTTTAAGCCAAGTTTTGAAAATAGAGCAGTTTGAATTTCAAGTTCTTTTTACAATGCGTGACATCTGGATTGCTTCTGAGAAACATGTCACATACACGGAAACGATTCGCCGTGTGTTTTCGAGTTTTGAACATCCAATATGATAAGAGAAGTGTCTATGCGAAGGTTTTCAAGCTTCGAAGAGAGAAAAAACTCGAGACGTTGCCAATTAATTTAGAAGTAAACAACAACAGCTGACAACGAATATGGACGGCAACTCTCAAAACAGTTTAACGAGCTTTGCTCGTACATGAACAAAAAGGCCTTATGTAAACCCAAAAGCAAACCACTAGCCGGATAGTTTCGAGAATCAGAAAGCGTGCGTCCGGCTTCTGCAGCACAAAAGTATCCCAAGTTAACGCTCATAGAGCGTCTTGTTGTTTTTACTCACAGTCGCTTTTCTCGAAATCTCGAGGTTTTCTTTCCAAACTGTCTTCTGTGCTTGTAGCTAGATAGTTTCCCTGATGAGTGTAGTGTAGTTGCTTGAGTTCGCAGAGCGGACATGGCATTCGTCCGGAAATTAAATTGGCTTGATTGGATTTTTCAGTAGTGACACCTTACAACTTTAAATATAGATCACAACGCATTAAAACACAAAACAGAAGATCGATATCCACACTCTTGCTAGGGATAGACCAAAGCTTCGGGTGAGGTGTATTTTATCGAGATCGGAGTTACCATAGGAACGCGATGACATCATTATTGTTTTTACTCACAGTCGATTTTCTTGAAATCTTGACGTTTTCTTTCTAAACTGTCTTCTGTACTTGTAGCTAGATAGTTTCCCTGATGAGTGTAGCGAGTTTAAACAAATTCTATGAGAGTGATTTCGAGAAATTTTCAGCTGAAGTTTTCGACTGTTAATATTAAATAAATCTAATCGAGTCGCTGTAGCATATGTTCGCCGGGCTTACTGGAAGCGCATTTAGAGCGCATGTTATTTTTATACATATGAGCTACATTTCCTGTATAGTGGGTCAGAATGGCTTCATTTGATTTCGTAAAAATGAACTTGAATAAGGTGGCTATTTTGCTCTTTTGTCAAAACTTGGCTACGCTTTTACACTGAGGCGAACATTAAAAAAGTAGTATAGTCGATGAATTTCTTTTAAACTCGGTGATCCTTTGGTTGAATTACTGTTTTCAAAGACTCCTCAATCTCAAGGTAATTAAAATCACGTAATGTGGTCAAACATTGATATCAAATCGCTCAAATTTTGCTTTCACATTTTCGGCGCCCGCTCATTATCTTTGTTGGTCGCTTGTTTGTCTCATTATGCATGTCCATTGTTAAGAATTTTCAAACTAGCATGAATTCCAACGCACCATACTCCGAAGGCTATGGCGCGTTGTCGGAAATGTATGTTGCATTGGAATTCATGCTAGTATGAAATTTCTTAACAATGAGACAAACAAGCGACCAACAAAAATAATTAGCAGGCGCCGAAATTTGTGAAAGCATCATTTGAGCGATTTGATATCAATGTTTGGCCACCTTACGTTATCTTAATTACCAGAAGATTGAGAGGTCTTTGAAAACAATATAGGATCACCGAGTTTAAAAGAAATTCATCGACTACTTTTTTTAATATTCGCCTCGGTGTAAAAACATAGCCAAGTTTTGACAAAAAAAGCAAAATAGCCACCTTTTTTTTTAATTTATTTATTTTTAATTCTCATTACACAAACAGTACAGATAACAGATAACAATGTTGCTTACATAGCGAAGTACGCACATCCACGCCCGGAGATACCACACACACAAACGTGTACACACGCACACAAACTATTAATTCACGCTAGCTGGTACAGTCATTACAACTAACATTTACTAGTACATACTCAACAAATTTTTGGAAAGACTTATACGAAAATTATACAAATACAGATAGGTAAACGTGCCTCACAAGGTGCTATATTTTAACAAAGAAATAGAAAATAGTTATGCGGAAAACTCAATTCCATAAAAACATAATAAATAATAACAGAATAGTGAAAAGTGTAATATTATGGAAGTTTGAGGTGATGTTCCCGTGTTAGGAGCTTATCCCATTTTTTATGATGAAAGGAGAGTTTATTTCTCTCTTTTGCTATCCGACGCTCCATTTCAAAGACTGCTTTCACTTCTGTTAAAAATACAACTCTTGTCGGTAAAACATTCTTGAGTTTACAACTATAAATATACTGCTTCGAGAGTAAGATAAGGTGATTATAAAGAAGGGAATCTTCGACTGGTCGAGTAACACCAAGAATAACATCAATTTCAGAAATTGTATAGCTTTCAAAGAGGGGCTGTATTGAGTGCCAGAAACTTCGCACAATGGAGCAGTGAAAAAACAAGTGAGGCATGTTTACCTCTGTTGTATGACAAAAGGTACAGAGAGGAGACTCAATCTTCCCAATTTTAAAAAGGAAGTCATTGAAGGGTAGAATTCTATTCAAAACTTTATATTGGAATTCACGGGTTTTTGTATCAATGGCGCATTCAAAAGGGATTGAGTAAATAGTTTCCCAATCAAGAGGGAGATCATCGGAGGCATAGTGCTCTTCGAATTTTCTTTTCGCTGTAGGTGGTTTTGAGATCTTTGAAATAAGGAGTTTGTAAGTTTTCTTTGACGATAACAAATCTGTTTCGCAATACTTCACATTAAAATGTTCTGTTTTTAGTAGTACCTCACTTGCGTTGTTGGTCATGATTTTTCCACTCTGGCAACAGTGAGTGATATAAGCCCTTCAGGTAAAGAAAATCTACCATATTAAGTTGTAGTTCTGTTATGCGTGGCTCAATGTGAACAAATTTAAACAAGTCTCCAACTTTGCAGAATCCTTTAGAGAATAATCTTTGGTTGAAAACTGATTTGTCATTCACACAAATGTACTTGTTGTTCCAAATAATTTGGTTAGCTATTTCAACAAGAGAAGAGGGATTAGAGTTGTTCAAAGGGTCCAAGCAATCAAACATTCCCTATAATATCTTGGTAGTTGTAGAGGCAGTTTCGACAAAGTAAAATTGCAATGAAATAACACTTTACCTCCAACTCTATTAAGGTAGTGATTTAGGATGTACTTCCAAGAACGTGGCGAGTCATCCAGAAACTTTTGGATGCAAGTAATTCTTTGTGCATCAATCATAGATTCAATGTGAGGCATTTTCAGACCACTTTCGTCAATATCGTTTATCAAAGTAACGCGTTTCACTTTATCTTTGCCTTTCAAACAAAATTATACAATAATCGATTGATCTCTTCTATAAAATCTTTGTTAGTGCCAATTAGGGGCAAACGGTACAAAACTTTTGGAATAGCAAATGTTTTGATGATCTGTATTCTACCAATCAACGTAAGGCCTCTCCAGCTCCAACAGTGAAGGGTCTTCTTTAAGGATTTAGTGATGGTCTCAAGGTTAAGTTTGAAAGAGAGCACACGATCATACGTAAAGTGTATTCCCAGAATTTTAACTGCTTTGGTTACTTGCTCCACCCCTAGCGCTTCTGAAGTTATGTTGGAGGGACCGAGATTTAGTACTTCTGTTTTTTGCTTATTTTCTTTTAAACCCGAGTACTTAGCAAACAAACTTAATTTAACCGAGAGTTTATGAAAAGACTCCGTATTTGCTACGAAGACAGTTAGATCATCGGCAAGAATGATTAGTTTTAGTTCCTGTTCGTCAATTTTAATCCCTTGAATAGCCACCTTATTCAAGTTCATATTTTTCGAAATCAAATGAAGCGATTTTGTTCCACTTTTCAGGAAATGTGGTTCATATGTATAAAAATAACATGCGCTCCAAATTAAATGTGCCCTCTGTAAGCCCGGCGAAATAATGTACAGTTACTCGATTAGATTTGCTTGATTTTAACAGTCGAAAACTTCAGCTGAAAATTTCTCGAAATCTCTCACATAGAATTTGTTTAAACTCGCTATACATCAGGGAAACTATCTAAGCTACAAGTACAGAAGAAAGTTTAGAAAAAACACTTCTAGATTTCAAGAAAATCGACTGTAAGTAAAAACAATAATGACGTCTTTGTGTTACTATGGTAACTCCGATGTCGATAAAATACACCTCACCCGCAACGTTAGTCTATCCCCAGCAAGAGTGTGGATATCAATCTCTTGTATTATGTTTTAGTGCGCCATGATTATATTTAAAAATGGAAGGTGTCACTACTGAAAAATCCAATTGAGCCACCTTAACGAGAACCGTCAAGTCGTCGGCTTCTGCCGATAAGAGAAGACTGATAGTCCTCGGAGAAAGTGGCGACTTCTCTAGCTTTCATCTTGAGTGCTGCTATATCTTGCAGTTTAAATGTCGGCATTTTCTTCGAAGTTTTGTGCTGGGCAAATGTAGGGCGTTACTGGTGATTCCCGGCTGGTGAGATTTCGATCAAATCCAAATCCTGGAGATGCAACTGGGTCAGCTGTTGTGCATGAACAACAACAAAGGAAAGGTTTTCACTGATGCAGATCGACATCAAGAATCAACAAACGCAGTTCCCGTACCTTCGACTCAAATGTCATAATTTCTTTCTGTCATGCAGATTGCACGTGTGATTTTTATGTTTTTCATGTGACTCATTTTATCGCTCTCTACTTATTCCTTGTGATGTGTTTACATGATGGCAAGAACGACTTAAACCGACCGAATATAATCAGTCAATTTGTCCTCGTGAATATCTTGTTATACGACCGCAGCAAGAGGAAATCGCCGAAAAAGTTGTCGAGTTTGCGGAGCGGACATGGCTTTCCTTCGAAAACAAACGAGAACCGTCTAGTCGTCGGCTTCTGTCGATAAGAGAAGAAATCCTCGGAGAAAGTGGCGAATTCTCTACCTGTCATCTTCAGTGCTGCTGTCGTATCTTGTCGTATCTTGCCGTCTTGTATCTGGCATTTTCGTCGGAGTTTTGTGCTGGGCAAACGAAGGGCTTTACTGGTGATTGCCTGCTGGTGAGATTTCGATAATCGAAGCAACGATCGTTGATATCTTTGTTCTGCTTTCACGCAAAAAACATCCAAGCTAACTCATACAAGCTTATGTTCGCCATAAATTCGATTCAAGTTCAAGAACATATGCCATCAATTCCTTCTCTTTTTCCCAGTGAGGTTTCAAAAACGGTCGTCTACTGACTTACCTTCAGAGAGAAAAATGATACAGTATAGGAGAAACTGAACTTCAGAATTCGTAGGAGCTATATTCGCCACAGCGACTATCCAACCTCAAAAACGGAAGCAGCGTTTCTGGGAATTTTTGCTATAGTTTTCGACAAATATAGTCCAGAACTTGTTTAACCGGTTTGATCGAGTGACGTTTGCATATCCAATCAGTTTCTAACCAACGAGCGCAATAGGCCATTTCGGAAAATACCATAATACTCTTTGTTTCTCCTCGCAGATTTTGCATAAGCATTGTTTCCAGTTTCTCTTGGGACTTACAATGGTCCCAAGAGAAAACAAAAAGAATGTTTATGCAAAATTTGGGAGAACAAACAAAGAGTATTATGGTATCTTCCGAAATGGCCTATCTCTTCAGTTTCTGACGCCATTTTGAATATTGGGTTCCGAAAGCCAACTTTTTCATTGTTTATTCGCTGGACCTGGATTTAATATACGCTGGATTGTTCACAATTTTTTTTTCTCAAAATGGAAGTTTAAAAGCTTTTCCTCCAAAAGTGGGCGTCGAGAGACGCAAACAATCTCTCCACGAGTTACCACACACATTTTCGGTCGTAGCTTGAAAAGTTCATTAGAGAAAGTTTTATACGGTCTTATATTTCTGAATCTCTGACTTATTTTTTAACCCAATCCTGGAGATGCAACTGGGTCAGCTATTGTGCATTGTGCACTTGATTTACACAAACTTTATTTGAAAACTCACATGAACTAGTTGCAATTACAGACCAGCGGCAAAAAGTAACGACACTTAAAGTAAATGCCTAAGTTCTAGATAGGCCTAGACGCCACAATGGCATTCTCATTCATTTACACTAATCCGACACATCTCACAATCCACATGAAACGAGACTAAGTTGAAATTACAGAACTGTTGAATCAAAATACCACAATAGCAAAATGACTTTGTAGACTGTAACTACGTGACTAGCCAAGTGAAACTATGCTCAATAACTATGCCGTGGGTTTGTTAGGTTATGTCGCCGTGAGATCGGAGTGTTCCAGTTCATTTCACAAAATTTTACTCTAAACCTACTTGGATTTTTTAATAGCAAAATGTCTCCAAAAAGGCAAACCCTAAAACCGAAACTCCTCTAAGACGTGTTAGGAACTAAACAATACAACAACCAATTTAAAGGATGCTTGAAACCATTGCCTCATACTTGGTGCTCCATCAGGCCTGTGATGGACTACAGAGTTGGCGAGAGGCCAGCAGCAACACATGCTGTCATGCAGACTCCCTGTGCAGCATTACATACTAAGATGGCCGCCGGAACTCCTGTGCCACCGGTGGAAACTCCAGCTACTCCTCCAGCGGCAGCTACACAGGCCACCCAAACAGTATTACATCCAGTCTGGCAGATTCCGTAGGCCAACGGTCCTGCATGGACAGTGGTGAACAGGGCGAACAAACATGACGAACTTGTTGATAGCATTCATCTTTTTCTCTCGCAGATCCGTTTCTGAACCTTGAGGACAAGATATCATGATATAAGACACTTAAATAAAAGGTAATTGTACGTTTAGGTTGTTTTTTATGGAGCACAAAGTACTAACGGGAGTAAGATGAGAATTTTTGTGACAGTGGTTTGCTTTGCTTTTCAGTCTAGAAAGTAGACTTCGTCAGAGCTTCAACGTCCCTTTTAAAACGACAATACTGATGGTCTGTGGTTGCTCGATTTCTGAGCCAGGCTTGACCATCACACTTTTACAGGTGCAGGTAGCTCTTTAGTGTGTCAGCGAGCAGTAGGTGCATGGTAAAGCAAAGAGTCAGTTCACTGGCCCAATAATGCACCGTAAATAAGTGCCCTGGCTCAGTGTGCTGAAAGGCGCGAAATTGATGAACAACAACAATAAACGGTAAATGTGAAAGGAAAGGTTTTCATCCAGAGCGACATCAAGAATCAACAAACGAAGAATACCTTAGACTCAAATTTTGGTAATTCCTTTTTGTCATGCAGGTTGTGTGATTGGCATGTTTTTTAATGACTTTTCAGTATATCTTTTGCATTCTAAGCTCTCTCGAAAACCTATTTCTCGTGACGTGTTTCCACGATGGCAAGAATTGACGTCTTTTACTGAATTTATTCAGTCAATTTGTCCTCGTGAATATCTTGTGACGTCCGCAGCAAGTGGGAATCGCCGAAAAAGTTTGTTGAGTCCGCAGCGCGAACATGGCATTGATCCGGAAATAAACGAGAACCGTCAAGTCGTCGGCTTCTGTCGATAAGAGAAGACTGAAAGTCCTCGGAGAAAGTGGGGAATTCTCTAGCTTTCAGCTTGTTTGCTGCTGTCGTATCTTGCAATTTAAACGTGGGCATTTTCTTCGAAGATTTGTGCTGGGCAAACGTAGGGCGTTACTGGTGATTATCGGCTGGTGAGATTTCGATAATTGAAGGAACGATCGTAGATATCTTTGTTCTGCTTTCAGGTAAAAAAAACATCGAAGCTAACTCATGTAAGCTTATGTTCGCGATAAATTCAACTACAAGAATATATACCATGAATTCCTTTCTCTCTGAGCCAGTGAGCTTTTAAAAAACGGTCATGTATTGACTTACCTTCAAGAGAAACAAACGATAAAGTATAGGAGAAACTGAACTTCAGACTCTTAGGAGAGCTATGTTCGCCATGGCGACTATCCAAAATACACTCCAGAACTTGTTTGACCGGTTTGATCAGTTTCTAACCAATGAGCGTAATCCTTCAGTTTCTGACGCCATTTTGAATATTGGGTTTTCGAGAGCCAACTTTTTCATTGTTTATTCGCTGGACCTGGATTTTTTTATCAGTTGGATTGTTAACAAATGTTTTTCTCTTAAAATGGACGTTTAAAACCTTTTTCTCCAAAAGTGGACGTCGAGAGACGCAAACAATCTCTCCACGAGTATAGTCACAGACGCCGTTCACGCGCAAACCAAACTTTAATTAGCAATAAGAAAGGCAACCGACGCGAACTGTTAGAAACTGTTACAAACTGTTGCGGTACTGAAAATAAAGTAATAAATCCAAAGTCAAGAGAAAATAAATTACAGCAATACCAATAAGGCAAGAAGAACGAAGAAACAAACGCGAAACTTACAAGACGATTGTGACATTAAAGACGAACTAGCACGCGGTCTGATAAACGCAGGACGAACAAAGGAACTCAGATCTCTCAAACTAACAAACGAAGAACTAAAGGAAAAATTACAGGGCAAAGCAAATATACGATATGCAAAAAAAACCTAACATGTAAAACTTAGGAAAGCGCACAATAACAACTAATTAACCCAAAACTGCAGAATGAAGCGTGAACGGAAAAACTATGCAAACGAAAACACGAAACAAAATAAAATTGCAACGTCTGGCACCTACAACGAGTTACCACATGCGTTTTTGGTCGTAGCGTGAAAAGTTGAGTATAGAAAGTTTTATACGGTCTTATATTTCTGAATCTCTGACAATTTTTTTAACCAAATCCTGGAGATGCAACTGGGTAAGCAGTTGTGCATGTACAACAACAATGAACGGTACACATTGAAGGAAAGGTTTTCATGCAGATCAACATCAAGAATCAATAAAGGTAGTCCCCGTACCTTCGACTCAAATTTTGCAATTCCTTTCTGTCATGCAGATTGTGTGATTGGTATATTTTTCATGATTTTTATCGCACTCTACTAATTTCTTCTGACGTGTTTAAACGATGGCAAGAACGACTTTCACTGAATATAATCAGTCAATTTGTCCTTGTGAATATCTTGTTATACGACCGCAGCAAGAGGAAATCGCCGAAAACGTTGTCGAGTTTGCAGAGCAAGACACGGCTTTGCTTGGAAAATAAACGAGAACCGTCTAGTCGTCGACTTCTGTCAATAAAAGAAGAAAGTCCTCGGAGAAAGTGGCGAATTCTCTAGCTTTCATCTTCAGTGCTGCTATCGTATCCTGCAATTTAAACGTCGGCATTTTCGTCGGAGTTTTGTGCTGGGCAAACGTAGAGCGTTACTGGTGATTACCTGCTGGTGAGGTTTCGATAATCGAAGGAACGATCGTAGATATCTTTGTTCTGCTTTCAGGTAAAAAAACATCGAAGCTAAATCATGTAAGCTTATGTTCGCGATATATTCGATTCAAATACAAGAGCATGTGCCATGAATTCCTTTCCTTTTTAGCCAGTGAGGTTTCAAAAACGGTCTTGTACTGACTTACCTTCAAGAGAGACAAACGGTACAGTGTTGGAGAAACTGAACTTCAGAATTCGTGGGAGTTATATTCGCCACAGCGACTATCCAAACTCACAAACGGAAGCAGCGTTTCTGGGAATTTTTGCTACAGTTTTCCGACAAATATACTCCAGAACTTGTTTAACCGGTTTGATGAGTAACCATTTGCATATCCAATCAGTTTCTAACCAATGAGCGCAATCTCTTCAGTTTCTGACGCCATTTTGAATACTGGGTTCCGAAAGCCAACTTTTTCATTGTTTATTCGCTTGACCTGGATTTAATATAAGCTGAATTGTTCACAATTTTTTTTTCTCTCAAAATGGATGTTTAAAAGCTTTTTCTCCAAAACTGGACGTCGATAGACGCAAACAATCTCTCCACGAGTTACCACACTCGTTTTTGGTCCTAGCTTGAAAAGTTGAGTATAGAAAGTTTTATACGGTCTTATATTACTGAATCTCTGACTTAGTTTTTAACCCAATCCTGGAGATGCAACTGGGTCAGCTATTGTGCATTGTGCACTTGATTTACACAAACTTTATTTGAAAACTCACATGAGCTAGTTGCAATTACAGATCATCGGCAAAAAGTAACGATAACAAACTAACATTTCCGACCTTAACTACATCACTAGCCAAGTTAACGAATGCTAGACACTTAAAGTAAATGCCTACGTGCTAGATAAGCCTATAGGCCACAATGACATTCTCATTCATTTACACTAATCCGACACATCTCACAATCCACATGAAACGAAACTAAGTTGAAATTACAAGAACTTTTGAATCAAATTACCACAACAGCAAAATGACTTTGTAGACTGTAACTACGTGACTAGCCAAGTGAAACTATGCTTAAAAACTATGCCGTGGGTGTGTTAGGCTATGTCGCCGTGAGATCGGAGTGTTCCAGTTCATTTCACAAAATTTTACTCTAAACCTACTTGGATTTTTTAATAGCAAAATGTCGCCAAAAAGCCTAAAACCGAAACTCCTCTAAGACGTGTTAGGAACTAAACAATATAACAACCAAGTTAAAGTATGCTTGAAAACATTGCCTCATGCTTGGTGCTCCATGGCTTGTGATGGACTACAGAGTTGGCGAGAGGCCAGCAGCAACACATCCTGCCATGCAGCATTACATGCTAAGATGGCCGCCGGAACTCCTGTTCCACCGGTGGACTGACTCCAGCTACTCCTCCAGCGGCAGCTACACAGGTCACCCAGAACAGTATTATATCCAGTCTGGCAGATTCCTTAGGCCAACGGTCCTGCATGGACAGTGGTGAACAGGGCGAACAAAATGACGAACTTGGTGATGGCATTCATCTTTTCTCCCGCAGATCTGTTTTCTGAACCTTGAGGACAAGATATCATGATATAATACACTTTAACTAAAGGTAATTGTACGTTTAGGTTGTTTTTATGGAGCAAATAGTACTAACGCGAGTAAGATGAGAATTTTGGTGACAGAGGTTTGTTTTGCTTCTGCAGGTCTGTTATCTTTTCAGTCTAGAAAATAGACTTCCTCAGAGCTTCAACGTCCCTTTTAAAACGACAATAGTGATGGTCTGTGGTTGCTCGATTTCTGAGCCAGGCTAGATCATCAAACATGTACAGGTGCAGGTAGCTCTTTAGTGTGCCAGCGAGCAGTAGGTGCATGGTAAAGCAAAGAGTCAGTTCACTGGCACAGTCAATACACCGTAAACAAGTGCCCTGGCTCAGTGTGCTGGATGGCGCGATTGGTGAACAACAACAATGAACGGTAAACGTGAGCGGAAAGTTTTTCATCCAGAGCGACATCACGAATCAACAAACGAAGAATACCTTAGACTCAAATTTTTGTAATTCCTTTTTGTCATGCAGGTTGTGTGATTGGCATATTTTTTAATGACTTTTCAGTATATCGTTTGCATTCTAAGCTCTCTCGAAAACCTATTTCTCGTGACGTGTTTACACGATGGCAAGAATTGGCGTCTTTTACTGAATTTATTCATTCAATTTGTCCTTCGGAATATACTGTGACGTCCGCAGCAATGGGAATCGCCGAAAAAGTTGCTTGAGTTCGCAGAGCGGACATGGCATTCGTCCGGAAATTAAATTGGCTTGATTGGATTTTTCAGTAGTGACACCTTACAACTTTAAATATAGATCACAACGCATTAAAACACAAAACAGAAGATCGATATCCACACTCTTGCTAGGGATAGACCAAAGCTTCGGGTGAGGTGTATTTTATCGAGATCGGAGTTACCATAGGAACGCGATGACATCATTATTGTTTTTACTCACAGTCGATTTTCTTGAAATCTTGACGTTTTCTTTCTAAACTGTCTTCTGTACTTGTAGCTAGATAGTTTCCCTGATGAGTGTAGCGAGTTTAAACAAATTCTATGAGAGTGATTTCGAGAAATTTTCAGCTGAAGTTTTCGACTGTTAACATTAAACAAATCTAATCGAGTCTCTGTAGCATATGTTCGCCGGGCTTATAGGAAACGCATTTAGAGCGCATGTTATTTTTATACATATGAGCTACATTTCCTGTATAGTGGGTCAGAATGGCTTCATTTGATTTCGAAAAAAATAAACTTGAATAAGATGGCTATTTTGCTCTTTTGTCAAAACTTGGCTACGCTTTTACACTGAGGCGAACATTAAAAAAAGTAGTCGATGAATTTCTTTTAAACTCGGTGATCCTTTACTTAAATTACCGTTTTCAAAGACTCCTCAATCTAAAGGTAATTAAAATCACGTAAGGTGGTCAAACATTGATATCAAATCGCTCAAATTTTGCTTTCATATTTTCGGCGCCTGCTCATTAATTTCAACTTCATTACACATCAGACATACAATCCATTAGGTTTATTTTGGCTTCTTTCGGCCTCGCACCAGTGGCAGGCATAAACGACTTACGTTCGAAATAACAAGAGCAACAGATGATTTACAGAAGTGTAGAACAAACATGCAACACTGCCGGATACGAAAAACCAAAAACCCCTGCGGGGAAAAAACTGGAAACGTATCCCCCGAACCAATGCAGTGCCACAAACCCTACGGGGTTTAAAGGGTATCTTGTCACAACCCAAAAATAAACAACTAGGAATGTACACGGAGCAGAAAAATATATACTTATACATATTATAAATATTATCAACAAAATAACAAGCATATAGCGACTGATGCAGGCCTAGAATGGTTCCCCACGTGACGAACTAAGCCTTTATAGACAGCATGATACTCATCATGCCTCACAAATCGTACCCAGGCCACTTCTGTTCCCGTGCCGTAGAAATATCAATTTCTGTCTAATTCGCACGCTCAATCGTCAGAAATCACATTTTTTGTTGGTTGCTTGTTTGTCTCATTATGCACGTCCATTGTTAAGAATTTTCAAACAAGCGTGAATTCCAACGCACCATACTCCGAAGGCTATGGCGCGTTGTCGGAAATGTATGTTGCATTGGAATTCATGCTAGTATGAAAATTCTTAACAATGAGACAAACAAGCGACCAACAAGAATAATTAGCAGGCGCCGAAATTTGTGAAAGCATCATTTGAGCGATTTGATATCAGTGTTTGACCACCTTACGTTATTTTAATTCCCTTAAGATTGAGAGGTCTTTGAAGACAATATAGGATCACCGAGTTTAAAAGAAATTAATCGACTACTTTTTTTAATATTCGCCTTAGTGTAAAAACACAGCCAAGTTTTGACAAAAAAAAGCAAAATAGCCACCTTATTCAAGTTCATATTTTTCGAAATCAAATGAAGCGATTTTGTTCCACTTTTCAGGAAATGTGGTTCATATGTATAAAAATAACACGCGCTCCAAATTAAATCTGCTTCCTGTAAGCCCGGCGAAATTATGTAGAGTTACTCGATTAGATTTTTTTGATGTTAACAGTCGAAAACTTCAGCTGAAAATTTCTTGAGATCGCTCTCATAAAAATTGTTTAAACTCGCTACACATCAGGGAAACTATCTAAACTACAAGTACAGAAGAAAGTTTAGAAAAATAGCTCTAGATTTCAAGAAAATCAACGATGGTTTAGAAAGATTCAAAGGCGAGTTGCAAGATCGTAGGTGTAAAGTGGACGAAGTGGCAAGCCATGTTCAACAACATGCTAACCAAATTCAAGGAATGTACGATCGACCGCTGTCCCTCCAGCGTTACTCACGTGAATACAAACTTCGCTTCCATAATATTCCGGAATCCTCCGACGAGGACTGTGGCCAGAGAATCCGTGATATCATTTCGAATCAGCTTAATTTGGAGCCCGTGATAGAAAACGCCCATCGAGTTGGTCCCCGTAGCGACGACAAGCCAAGAGCGATAATTTGTAAATTCCTATATCGTCCTGAGAGGTACAAAGTATTCCAGAAAAAGCGCGATTTGGATTAGAGAGGACCTGATTTGGGAGGATCGGGAGAGAAAGAAAAAGCTGAAAGATGTAATGAAGGAGGCTTATGAGAGCGGTAAAAAGCCAAGATTTCTCCGCGGAAAACTTTATATTGACGGAGTTCTGTATAAAGACACATAAACGATTGACTGCCATGGTCAGGTTTACTTAGTTCGTATTTTGTTAGTAATAGCTTGGAATTAGGGACCTTAAGCAACGAGGACGACAACGACAACGAGAACGCCACTAAACGATGGACTTAATGAGCAAAAACAATGGCTCTGCACGTGCGTTTTACATTTTGGTACATTTCTTTGCCGTCCTCTGCAAAACAACAACGTGAAATGACCAAATTTCATGTTTTCTTGAGAACGTGAACGCTTGACGGCAAATTTTTCTTTCTTTTTCCTTACTTAGACGTCGTTCATGGTAATTGAGTTCCTGAACACATCGCCAGAATTTTCCAAGTTAAACAAATTGGAATAATCGCGAAAGAGTTACAGAAACGAGAAGTTATATTTTTAAATGACGTTTTTGTTGCCGTCGTCGTCGTCGTTGCTTAAGGTCCCTAATGTAATTAGCATATGTTGAACGACGTAAATGATCCAGATATAAATATACAATCCTTTAATGACCACGGCATATTTACTTTAGAAGAGCTTGATGAACTCTCCTCCCTAGTTAAACCGCATCTCTCGGCTCTCCATTTAACAGGGGCACCCAACGACAAGTTTCGGTAGATATCTGTTCGGTGGAGGTTAATTCGCCTTGGGCTTTCGGCGATGATTAAAGAGTGCACTCTGGTTTTCGTAACTAAAACGTGGCCTAAAAGATTCGTAATAGGGAAATCATAGCCCCTGAGATTTTCGGAAAGGTCATAATTGCTGTTTTTGGCAGTCAAAAACGTCAGCTAGCATTTTCGGAAAGAAAAGAGCTTCCTAGAAAGCTTTCTGGAAAGTTCTTTTCAGCTTGCATTTTCTCAAAGGAAGATTTTGTTCCCTAACATTTTCGGACAATTAAAATTTCAGCTAGGGAATCCGAACAGATGAACTTCTTCTAGCTTATGAAAACATCACTTTAAACAGACTTCAAACACCACAAGGTACTTAAAAATGCCTTGCTACAGCTTTTGGTTGATTTGGCTCGTTGGGTGCCCCTGATTTAAACGTTAGAAGCTTAAGCAAGCACTTCGACGAGTTATGTAATCTTTTAAATTCTATCTCCTTGGAATTTGACTTGATTGCTTGTTCAGAAAACGCCTCAAGTGGATGTAGAACGTATGCAGATTCCAGGCTACAACATATTTAAAGTCTAGCTTCGACTTCAGTTTGAGAGAGGATTTAAAAATCGACGGTATTGAAAACTTTGGATCGACATACATGACATGCTAATTGGTGTTATTTATCACCCACCTAATAGGTCCCAGCGTGAATTCCTTGATGAATTTGAACAACTTTTACACTCTATCTTTTTGTCTAAGCGTAAGTCGCCAGGAGAGACTCTGGGATAATGGAAAAAAATCAAATTTTTTGATTGGCTGGCCCGTAACGGCTTCCATTGTTTTACCCCAGATTTTCTGGGAAAATGGCGGTCCATAATCCCAAAGTCTCTCCTGGCGACTAACCACTGGCCAAAGAGCCTGAGGACTCTGGGTACGAGATTGTTTTTTAGCCAGTGAGGCTTTCAAAAACGGTCATGACTGACTTACGTCAGTTCAAGAGAGACAATCGATACAGTATTGGAGAAATTGAACGTTTTTTCTTACAAGGATTTTTCAAATAGCGACGCCATTTTCTTTTGAAACCTCAAGAATGCGCTGTGAAACCTCAATAATGAGATTTTGGCTAAGCTTGTATACTGTAGAGTTGGCCAGAGCTTATCCCCCCGTCACGCCCGTTAGACATGCGCAAAAGGGAAGGGCGCTGGGTTCGAGAATGACTGCTTTTCCTGAAAGCAACTCTCCTAGGGCCTATCTACAAGAAATATGAATTTGTGAATGATCCCCGCAGTTATGGACAATACTTAAGCAGTAGTGAAAATAAAGCCTGAAAAAAATGAGGGCCTGTACTGGAATCGAACCCACGACCTTTGCCACTCCAGTGCAGTGCTCTTCCAACTGAGCTAACAAGCCAACTGGGAGCTGATCGTTTTGTTGATCCGTAATATAGAGTGTTTTCACATGACGTCATGTTGGCCATATTGGTGTCCCAAAACAAAGAAACCGCGGCCATGTTGGTGTCCCAAACTAAACCTCTAGGAATAGAACTCTGTTTTTATTCAAATACTTTCTTTTGTTTCACTAAACCAACAAGGCCGGTAGTCACGTGAATGAAAACGCTCTATACCCGTGAGTAATGAATATGTGAGAGTGAATATATGATGATGAAAATCATATACTTGAACTGCGGATTAAAGAATGAATACTATTCGTCCTTGAAAATACAGCCTGGAAAAAAAATTTTTTTCAGAATCTTTACAGGCTTTATTTTTACTATTGCTTAAGTAGTGGGATCACTCACATATTCATTCTTTCATTCTCACACTACAAGAAATAAGCCATGCACTTACATTGAAGGGCAAGAACTCCCTCCGATATCCGATAATGTCTCTCCGAATCCCCCCCCCCCTCCTCCTCCCCACCTCGACAAAAATACATAGCCCGGCAAAACTAACCACATCAATACAAGACCAGGGATACCAGTAAAGGCCACAACGTCATCAGCAGTTTGGCTTGATGCAAGCAAGCTATTTTTTAAAATCTATTTTTATCTGAGGAAATATTTAAACCAATTTTCTGAATGAATAGTATATCCCGGGCACAGCTAAAAACGGTACGCCTACCTGATATCTAAACAATAACACAACAGAAGAAAACCTGAGTACTTGATCAACGCTAGCAGCGCCAAACTATATAAGATCAAGCAGAAGGATAAACCGTCGAAGTTAAAATATATCTCGTGCCATTATGCTTCATATTTACCGCAAGCTGCAAAGCAGTTCATTACTAAACACTTAATCTCCATTCGTGACAGCTGTCGTAACTTAAAATCACTGTTTTGACTTGTTATAGCCGCAAGCATGAGCAACATTAACCCGCTCAAACGCTCCTGGCACTTGCTGCAACAAATGTTGCACAACAATCAATATAATGGAGAAAACCGGTAAAACGGGGTCCAGTAAAGGATAAAATAAAGCACGTGGGCGAGCCATATTGCGCTGTCAAGACAAGTGCTGAGCACGCCAAATTGGATGGATATAAAAGAGGGTTTGATAGAGAGCATACTGATACAAGCCGGTTTGTCTCTTTACTAAGGGGCTATTTTTGTCCATCGGGTGTTCTGTCAACCCTTCATAGTCGGTCTGGCATCAAGCTGATGAAGTAAAACAGCAAATATCCTTAAACATTCGGAGGGAAGCTCAGTGAGTAGGATTTTTTCTGTGATGCTCTTTGTTTTGCTGCGCATCTGAGCTAATTTTATCTAACACTAAAGGTAGTGTGACCAAAACAGTTTCAAGCTACTGAGTCTTCTCTCTTTTCATTGTGCTGTCTCCATGGTTCCAAGCCGTTTTCACTTTGTGAGAAATTTGCTGACATTTCCTCTTCAATTAAACTGTAAGTTAGCCCGCTTTGGCGCTATTTATTCTGCTTTATAAACAGGTTCTATCTTCTCTGTCTTCACCGTACCAGTCCAAGTACGGACTGTTTAAGTACATCTGTTGATCATGCATAACCAGCTTTCTGAAGTGCGCTTCGGTATCTTGAAATTTAATTAATTAATATTTCTTCTTTGTCCCTCTAACAGGAAATAAAGTTCTGTTGTAATTTAGCAGTTGGACTAGGCTCCTTACAGTTTTAGGTAAGGGTATTGTTTCAGAGCTGTGTTTCAGTTTGTTGTTATTCACTTAATATAATTGAGCATCTGTTTTCTCGCTATTGCATGTCCTGGTTTTGTACTTCTTGTCCCGTCTATAACCTTCATGTGTTCTCAGTTCAAACAATCAAAATGTGATAAGGTCATATGGAAGGCTGATGACCCTTGTTATTTTAAAACGTTAAGGCACATAGCACCAAGTATGACGACCTAAAAACAAATGACAATTACAGACTTCTTGTTTATCTGACTATTTTTTGGCCTTCAGATTTTCAAACCAAACGCAAATTGGTATATCTTTTCACGCCGCTGTGTGCTCCTGGTTTCTATCCCACACCCATTCCCTTGTTTAACATTGGATTCGCGAGAAGGGTAAAAGTTGATACAGTCATATAGAAAGGGTGTGTTCACTTCCTTAGAGGGATATCGCAGCGCATCTGTGATGATTACCGATTAACGCGAGATCTTGATCATCATTCTGTTTGTCATGGTGTTTGCTGCTGGCAATATCTGAAACATTCTGGTACAACTGCATATGCTTGAAAGAAATGCATCTCCGGTAACCTGTTTTGTGATCGTGAGTCGTCGGTTCGATTCCCGTACAATCCTGAATTTTTTCAGGTTTTATTTTCACCACTGCTTAAGTAGTGTTCGTAACTGCGATGGTCATTCACATATTCATTCTTTAATCCGCAGTTCAAATATATGATTTTAATATATTTATTCATGTAATTCATCACGCACGGGTATATTACGAACCAACAAAACGACCAGCTCCCAGTTGGTTTGTTAGCTCAGTTCTGTAGAGCACATGCACCGGTATCGCAGAGGTCGTGGGTTCGATTCCCGTGCAAGCCTGAATTTTTTTTCAGGTTTTATTTTCACTACTGCTTAAGTAGTGTTCATAACTGCGATGATCACTCACAGTTTCAGTTTTCCTTCTGTTACCCTTGGCTGTTCAGCATGCGCATGCCACTGGAGTGCCCATTATTCGCCCATCCTGGCCGGATCCCTTATTTAATTATATTTTGAATCGAGCTCTGGACCCGAATTTCATTTAAGCCCTCAGGCACAAAAACTTAAATGATTATTTTGGGGAAACTTTGTATTTTTAGGTTACTTTGATATTTCTTTGTTTTCTTCGATTTTTGCCCGGCCAAGCCGGCTTTTTTTTAACAGTCGTTAAGCATGCTGGCTCCTCGATGTATTCACCTAAGAAAGCAGGATAATAGCCAGGGTAGTTCCCATTCGGTTTCGTCATTTAATTTAATCACGGGTCAGTTCTATCAAGTTTTAAAGCACGTGCCCCGGTGGCAGCCGAACGCATGATTTGAGACCTGATGGAACAGGTACTCTGAGGTGCCACAGAACACGCACACGCCGTGATCTATACACTGAAAGGTCATTCGATATCGTTACGCCTTTTACACACAGGGCTCGGCTCTAGACCGTTTGGAAATCCTGTTTACCGAGAATTAACTGATAAGTCCAAAGTCGAAGAGGGGGACTTTAAATGGCAGAATCTTCAAAATAAGTTAACAATAATTTGTGACGGTAGCATGTACCAACCTCCAACCTCTACATGATATAGCATGTCCTTCTGACCAAGGCGCACTAACGTCATGTTAGTTCAACAAATATTTTTATCCTGTTTTCCTGCGATTAGATAGGCCACTTGAACGTTTCTTATAAGGTAAACAGCACTGACCCCTTCCAGCGAAATGTTGAACTAATTTTTGCAGTTGGAAGACATTGCCCTAATCAATTAAGAAAACCTAATGCCAAGACTGCAAGTTAGAGTTTATGGGGATAGGAGGGGGTAAAAATTTGGAATATTATTGACGGCGAAGTACAAAGGCCAATTGGCGATTTGGGAACTTTTGGGGGTTAAAAATGTTCTGGTAGACGTTTTCGGGGTTTTAAGTAAAGGTGGATATATAGGTCAGCTGTGTCAAAATATCCTATTTATTTATTATTATTATTATTATTATTATTATTATTATTATTATTATTATTATTATCATTTGAATGAATCTTTGTTCGTGTTTTTGTTTTCGATCCACCTTTAGGCTTTTGGGGTGAAACAATTTGGCTTTTTCCCACTGAAATATTTTAGTCCCCCTTGGGTCAAAGTCCTACTATCATGGGCTGTCCACACACTCTGGCCAGCTGCACAGCCACAACACTTCCGCATTCGATTCACGACTTCGTTCACAGAGTCTTTTGATTGATAAATTAGCGCGTGAAAGTACAGTTATGGTCCAACAATTTTACAACACGCACTAAATTAATAATAACTTAACATTTTGTGTTTTGTACATGATACTCGCTCGCCCAAGCTCCCATAAAAATGATTACAAGAGACTTTTTTAATTCAGTTGTCTAGCTAAGAAGAGGGAAAACTTGTTGCACGGATAATAACTTTTTAAGGAGACGAAACATTTATGCTCGAACGTGAAAAAGGTTTCTTTTCACTCAACACAGAAACACAGCTTCTCTCAAAGAACACACATTACCTCAAGTGCAGTGTCGGTACAACTGGATGGTAAGAGAAAGCAGTTTGTTATCTTGGTTATAGTTTATTTACCCAGAGGGAAAACATAACCGGAAGTTCTTTTCTTTCCTCGTTCACACAGAAATGCCCTCTTCCAGATTTTCAGCTCCTTTTTATCATTCAAGTATTGTCTGCTCTAGAGAAATTCGCCATCTGTTGCGTTTGTTTGATAGTGGATTATGGTTTAGAGTTTCTTTGTAAAATAGAATAAGTCTTCTTTCCCTCTCCGGGACAGTCGCGAGCGCACGTGATCTGAGAACTCACGAGGACATGCACGGGACGTATTCCACCTACACGAGCACGTCCACACATGCCTAAACATTGATAACTAGATATATCTAGCATGTAGTTTTCTCTCAGTGTTTTCCTATTCAAACGCCTTTATATGTATCTCAATGGGCTTATGCCAACAAGCTGAGAAGGTTTTTCATTATTATTTTCTTCTGCTTTTGAACCGGCCTGCAGAGTGTTTTAGCCTTTTTGGGGTAAAACGATGTTTCTTCTTTTGCACCTTTATAATTCTTATCACTGATATTTTTAAGTCGCCCTTGGGTCAATGGTCTACTGCCATGGACCATCCACACACTCTGGCCGGCTGCACAGCGACCATCATTTGATTCACGACCGTTCGTTCACACAGTCCGGTTGATTCATAAAGTACTGTTATGGTCCAATGATTTTACAACACGCAATAAATTAATAATAACTTTACACTTTGTGTTTTGTACCTGATAATCGCGCGCGCAAGCTCCCATAAAATAAAAACAAGAGACTTTTCTAATTCAGTTGTCTACCTAAGACTATGAAGAAGGAAAACTGTAGATGATAACTTCTTAAACGGCTCAACACAGAAGTACAGCGTCTCTCAAAGAACACACATTATCTCAAGTATCGGTGTACAACTGAATGGTAAGAGAAAGTAGTTTTGTCATCTCGGCCGTATAGTTTATTTACCCAGAGGATCTCTTTCCTCGTCACCAAGAAAATCTGGGTTTCTTAAAGGGGCACTGTCGCGTAATTTGGGTCTGAACCCAAACATGAGTTTGCAAAGTTGAACGCTTAAAAAAATTGCAGTTTTCCAAAGAATTACTTAATGCGTTGAAACTATTTGACGGTTTTTTTTTTTTTCGCTTGCAAAGACCACCGAGACAAAATAGACGCACCGGATCCTGTAGTAAAGGATCTGATCAGCAACAAATTGTGGAACAAAATAAACCAATAAAGCAAGGCTGTATTTACAGTCAGGGAAATATATTTTCCAATATTTCGAAAGGCACGGCCTTTCTTCTACAGGGTTTGTCTGAGACTGACCCTGTGGCAAAAGACGTTACAATTTAAATAGTTGCAATTAGATACCTGAAACATAAGCTGTTGTCTATGGCCAGGGATGATGAGGAGGAAATGCATTGCAACATGAAAAAATTAGGTTAAGTTTTTTCAAGTTCCGTTATTGTTTCGTTATCGTAACAGCGGATAAAGTAATTCCTCACGATTCAATTGAATAACTTATGACAAGAATTGCCCTGACAATGCCCCTTTATCGTTGTTATGTTCATTTGAATTATTTGTTTCATGTATTTTCTCGGACCAACTAGCGTTTGTGCTGCTAAGATACTGCCGAAGGTAAATAAAGGTCATTTTATTTATTTATTTATTTATTTATTTATTTATTTATTTATTTATTTATTTATTTATTTATTTATTTATTTATTTATGTTCTCCTCCAGATTTTTACTTCCTTTACGTTTTGCTCTAGAGAAGGTCTCCATCTCATACGTTTGTTTGATAGTGGATTATGATCACTTTTAGTCAAGTTTTCATTATAAAATATTGTAAGCATCCCACCTTTTCTCTCCGAGACGGTCGAGCCATCGTTATCAGCAAAACTCACGAGGACACAGGGGGCGCGATCCATTTGGTCAAAAATTCCGGAATTTTCGTTTCAGGGGTAAATGGAACGGTAATTTCCGGAAAGTTCATCTCGAAAATTTTGGCCAACCTCTCGAGGTTGTCCATTTTCCCGAAATATCGGAATTACCGGAAATTTTCTGTTCCATTTGGCATTTCATTTCGGTGAGACACTCGGCTCCCCAGTTTCCTTTGCTCTCAGAATCTGCGTTTGCCAATGGGACAAGACCGGGTTACTGAAATGGAAGAAACCGTTCCTTTTGACACCTGAGTATTTCGGAAATTCAAACCGAAATTTTTGCCCGAATGGATCGCGCCCAGGAAATTCGCCACCTTAACGTGCACGCACGCGCAGTTAGGTGTGAGCGGACCGACTGCACTGAATGCCTGAAAAATCACTGATAACTATAAATGGCAGCATATGTCGTTTTCCTTGTTTTCGATTTCTGACGCATATATGTAGCTTATGCCAACAAGCAGAAGGGTTTATTATTATTATTATTATTATTATTATTATTATTATTATTATTATTATTGCTGTTGTTGTTGTTGTTGTTGTTGTTGTTGTTAAGAGAACGCTATTTCTGGGGGACTCTAGGCAAAGCCAGGAATACTGAGCTGAGAAGTTTTAAGCAGTTTTTGTTGTCCACGTTATTTTATACATAATAAGATATTTTAGACTTCAGTATAGTTTGACTCATTTTTTTATGCAAATATACCGCTATATATATATATATATATATATATTTTTTTTTTTTCAGAGTTGGATTATTGCCATATTGCTCTAGTTTATCTATTGAGCACTTTAATAGCTGATGAAGACTTCAATTCATTACCTTTCTATGTTATATATATATATATATATATATATATATATATATATATAATATTATTATTGTTATTATTATTATTATTATTATTATTATTATTTTATATTTCTGCTTTTCTGCCGGCATAGTACTTTTGACGTTTTCAAAGTAATTCCGTCAACCAAGTGTTAACTCCTTGTAGTAAATTGTATATAGTTTCAGGTTGATATAGGATCACATGACATTACACTGACATTCAGTTGGAAGAACGCTTTGGACAGAATAAATTTCAAATTTAAGCCTTTCATTTTTTATGTGAATTGGTCTAACAGGCAGCTTGTACTTCACAGAGAACACAAAAAATGCAGGTTTTTGTATGATACTTGAATTTTGTGTCAGATTGTTCATGCACATTTAGGTCAAATTTCATCACTACTTATGCAAAAATCTAAATTTAAGCAAAACTTTTTTGTCATCAAAATTCGGCACAGTCAAAATAACCCTTACGAGGAGTTCTATCATTTTGCACCCCACGGTACGAACGGTGTTCGTTTTCTTCCACCAAAACAAGTTGATCATGTGTACGTTGGAAGTTTTTCACGTGGAACTGGTTTGAATGACTTCTGTATGCACGTTTCCAGACGCCGTTCGATTGTATCATTCGAGCCCGCGTGGCGGCGTATGCCACTGATGATGACAATGCGATCTCGGAAACTTCGTGTGTGCTAACGCCAGTCGAACCAATCTACATAGCGCTTTTAAGCTGAATTTTGAAAAAAATCGCAGAATCCGAAGTACATGTTTTATGAGCTAAAGTACCAACATAACCACATACACTATCGCTAAAACGAAGGAGAGGAGAAGGCGCTAAAAAATGCGGTAGTATTGCTTGCTTTTCAAAATTCATATTTCCAATTAAGAGAATTTTTCCTTTCAGCACTGACTTTGAAATTCTTTTCTCTTGAGCTTAACATTACTTTTTTCAAAAGAAAATTTTTCAACTCGGAGGGGAATGTAATCCTAGTTAAACCTTTAATCCGGTGGATTAGCTAGCTTGAGCGGCAATCGTTTCCTTCAGTTTCCGAGAGCGCGGAAGCACATCAGTGAAATAATGAACTCCATAGGTGCTTCCTTCGTTTCTCGCGGCACTTGGAAAGGAAACTGCACAAGCCACAGATCAGCGTTAATAGGCTTTCGAGCATCCGAGCCCACCTGAACTTGAAAGTGTGGTATTCAATCAAAAGGCCTTTGATCGTTTTCCTGAGAGCAAACAGGAGGTACTCGCTCTACTCGCAGTCCAGGCCCACTCATAATTTAAGCTATGCGTGTTGAACCTTTAAAACCTATCTCATGGGTATTTTTCGGTCTTTTGGCCAAACTTCGGGTTAAGAGAAGACCAAGAATACTTTTATACACAAACTGATCTTGAATCTCTAACAGAAAGGCGTTAAGTTAATCCTCAATAGGAGATCATCCGCTGAAGCATAATTTGTTTATAACGGTTCCGTACTAGACACAAGGGCTGAAACCGAAAAAAGCGGCCTGCTCTTTTTTCAAGTTACAATCCGTTTCCATACCGATCGTCCGTTGCCAAGAGCACTTTTTAATAGTTTCATTGCACTAGCAGAGTAGTTTAACAAAACTGGGGCGGTATTGGGTTTCTATCAGTACAAACATTTGTTGTGGCTGAATAATTTCGTACTAAAAACTCGTGACATTAGGGCTGTTTATACGAGAGAAAATAAGCCGCGGCTTACTCTGGCCGCGGCTTACATAAGACGTGAAAGGAACCATTTAAACGAGTAAAAACTCCTAGGCCAGGATAAGTCGCAGCTTGAGAAAGCCGTGAATGTAGATTTTGTACCATTTATACGGAGTGTTCGCGTCTTATGTAAGCCGTGGCTAGAGTAATCCGCGGCTTATCCCCCCCCCCCCCCCCCCCCCCTTTGTAAGCCTTTTTTTAAGCAAACAACCTACAATATTCAGGTAGCAATCTGGTGAGTACCCTCTGTTTGACACAGTGACCCCCCCCTCTGAAAAATCCTGGCTACGCCCCTGAACACGCATGTTCTCCCAAATTTTCTCCGGTTATCTCGTATGATACCAGCTGGACAATGAGCTGGAGCACGTTCTCTGAATGTCTATTCATTTCATCTTTATCGATCATTTTATTTATTTGTTCTCGTGACCTGTGAGGTTGATCACATGGTGAGATTGCAAGGCGTAAGATTGTAGATGGGTCTTTTAATATGTTACTGAGAAAGTCTACGCTTGTTGCATTGCTATCCGCTTGGTGTAGTCAAAAATATCTCTTTTCAGTCACTAATAGTTTCAAATGATACAGAAGTATTTGGACTTGGGAAAGTCATATTAGGTTTAAGGCAAAAGAGCAAAGACAAACTAGTTGAACGGGGTGACTAACAATTCTTCCTGTAAATTAACACAGTTGATCTCGAGAACCAGGCTTATCCGAAATGAAGGCATTTTTTAATGCGCAAAATTGGGCCGTACATGTCGGGAAGTTGTTTCTGTTCAAGGTTTTCCTTCAATACATGTATTTTCTTTCTTCAGTTTTTTGCTTTATTGAGAACCGATTATAGCCGTAAAAATTCTTTCATGTCGAGTAAAAATAGACCCTTCCACGGTTTTTTTCAACTTTTGATATTGGCCATGCAACGAAAATCTGTCGACACTGCAAGTTTGTGACACGTTTGAGATTCGTATCTTTGAAAATCTTTAAGTTCTAGCTTCGTCGTAAAGTCGGGAAAATTTTACACGGGCGTTTGTAGTCAGAGAAGCATAAGAGAAGTTCAAAAGTCACCGAAATTAGTCTAGACAACAATATGACACCTTACACTGGCTCCAGAGGCCCGTTGAAAAAAGTAAATATGTATCCCTCCTTCAAACGAAAAAATAACCTCTCGCACCCAGGGTATGTGACACCTATGCTGCTACGGACAAATAGTTGACCGACTGAGCTTTCTTTGGGAGCCTTCATGGCTGATGATTCACTCCAGCTAGGTGTATCGATTTGAATTCAGAACTTAACTATTCGCTCAGTTCTTTTAGTTGTTCATGCAAATCGGGGGTAATGTCGAACAGCCTTTCATCCCAGTAACCAAAATACCGGTACAACACAAGACCACAGCTGTTAAGAACGCGTTGGCGTGGGGTGACAGGATTCTCACATGTTTTACAGGTTTTACGACTGACAAACACTGGATAGAAAACGACAACAGCCCAACCACAGGCACATCGCACGAAGCAAAGAATACCGTCGTACCGATAGAAATATCAATCCCGTGCTTAGATCCTTTGCAGAATAGAACCCGATGGAATAATACGCTTCGTCATAAGAAATCGTATCACGTGTTCCAATCTTAGCGTCTCAAATTTAAGTCACAAGATTTCCACGGGTTGCTTGTTTTGGTAACGTGTGGGGTCCCTGCAGGCTAATTACATTATTCCACAGAAAACTGATCTGTAAGATACATGATTTGTGGTTTTGGAAGAGATGACAGTGGACTTAGCAAATAAACTTTTGCCAAAACAAATCATGTTATGAGCCTAAGGAAAGCTGTGATACGTGAAATTATTTGTCAAGAAATGTAGTGAAACATAAAATCGAAATATATAAAAGTCTCCGGGTATATTTCCATGGCAACACACCTATTGTATCTATTATTAAACCTAAAGTTACTGGGCGACTGCGAAGATGATACGTTTTAAACAAATTCATTCATTTTACCTACAGTAAAACAGAGTTTCTTTATGTGTACATACCAATATTTCTATTTCAAGCCATTATCAAGACTCGCCATGCATTTTGTTATATGCTGAACTGAATTATTTTAAAGAGTACTGCAACAGTTTCTGCCAAGACAAACAATGGTCTAAAGCGGTCAAGACAACATACTTATATCTGTAAATTTTTGTGTTTAAAAATGCTTTGTCATCTACTGATACGAGATACTGTCTATTGGTAAGGAAGTTAAATTGTACGTCTTCATTCTGGTATCAAATGCTACAGTTACCTGAAAATTAATTTTTCATGACAGAAGCCAATCGGAAATTGGTTTTATTTATAGCGAGTATGCCTACTGAGGTTACCGAGCACAGCTATATTGTAGCACTATGACTGTGGTTATTTCCTCTTTTTCAAGCACTATGACCTCTTTGGAAAAAATACGATATCTGGGCCATTTTGTGAAGTACAACTGGGTGAATCAAAGTTTGCTGTTGGATCCATGGAGTTATTTAAGACTGATCCGTAATAAGTTATAAGTGGTCATCCAGTAAACAAGCATGAAAACACGACCACCGACAGGCAATAAAACACGAATCTGGTAGTAATGTTGTCTCAAGGTGGGGTCCCATAGACAGTTTCAGTCTTCTGAATGCAAACCAAATACTGTATGTTTTCAATTCAAACCTTTGGTACTCCAGATTTCTAGTGTATAGCTTTTAACATGGAGTTCCCCGAGGGTTAGTTTAGTTCAAAACAAGTTATCGTGTCCTGAGCGCAATCAGGTTGGCTATCCATTCACCCAGTACACTACAAACATACGCGACCCACGTGGCATATCGTCACAGACTCACCAAACACACACTTCCACACCTTGAGCACGTGTGTTGCACACCAAACACAAACTAATCCTGGAATATGAGTGGTCCTTTCCGGATAAAAAAAAGTCGCCGGACTTCACAGAGCTATAGGTTTGAATCGGAACTATGAAGTGAAATAATAAATAGCGTGATGACTGCGACATTCTAGCTGCTATATAAGTTAAACCACGATAGATAGGTCCGCTAAAAAGGGTTGTGCCAGTGAAAGTGTTGGATCACAAGGGTTACTGAGTACATCTAGACAAAGAGTATGATGAGTGAAAATGGATTCCCTTAATCAGCTCTTCTCTCGCAGAATGTCAATGGAGGGCGTCGACCAACCAATCTGCAAAGAAAAGTTGGAAACCAAACTGGCATCCACTAAAAAGCGTCGTCGCTCGCGATCAGCCTCTGTATCAGAAATGTTGGGATGTAGAGGTGAAGAGAAAAGAAGCCAACAAGAAATGAAATGGCCTGATCTCTCCAAATTAATAGATCAGTTCAAAAATGGTCCTCCTTCCTTTTGGTCTGTCCGAAATTATTTCAATGCCCAACTCTTGAAGATGAATTCTTTACAAAGTGAAGGAAATTACTCCAAGATGTGGCAAAGGAAGAAAAGTCATACAGCAGCGTGGATAAAGCAGCCTGAAGAATGCAGACGGCTTGAAGAAGACAAGAATGACCCAGAAAGAATGGAGAGAATGGGGTCCTTATTTGTCTGAGAGACAATGGGGAACAGTACGGGAGGATTACTCTCATGATGGAGCCTGGTAAGACTTGTTGACTTTCTTAACTCACTTTATTTCATTTTTCAGCGTTACCAAGCTGCGCCAAAAATACATCCTTTAACAAATCTTCTTAAGTGTTCGAAACACCAAACTTCCCCACTAGTTTTTTCAGGTACCTCAATTGATCCTTCTGAGTTCGTGTTACCTTTGTCTTTACATTTTATTGACCACATTTAAAAGTGGTTCCTTTGAGTTTACAAAGTAGGATTTGCTGCTTGCATTGTTTAACGTGCTACCAAACACGGCACGTGCTTGTTAACCTTCGGTACAAACTCTTGACTCCTGACTCCAAACTCCTCTTCATGATTGAAATCACTCTGTTTGTACATGTTTTCTCAGTTAGTGCTCTGATTTCCGGAAATGTAAGTGACGTAAATCGTGCCACACGAGGCACACGCTGTTTTGATTGCAAGGGCACGAGAGATCGAATTTAGGTCACTGGCAATTAACAGAAACACTAATAAGACATGAGTACCGTTTCCTGCCTGCAAGTCATCATCTTGCGCCCTCTCAATTTAAACCTATTAAAATTCATAGGCCAGCTATAGACGATAATTATCTTTATAAGAATCATTAAATTTCGTCTATTTTAACTCAAATGCTTTGTAGGTACAAACAGATAACGAGCAATTCAAAAGTATGAAGTATGAAGGGAAATAATTTTATCCGTCAACGGTTTTTCCAATAAAGCGCGCCTTTTTTTTTTCTTTTTCTTTTTCTTTTTCGTTTTCGTTTTCCGGTTCTAGACATCTTAGCCATGTCCTCCCAGTGCGACAGAGGTACAAGTTCCCACAGGAAATTCAATCTCTTGTACAGGAAGAACAATTCTTGTTTTCATAAGGGACCCAGCTCGTAGATTTGGTAAAACGATGCCAAACTGCTTCTGTTTGCTCGTCACTACTTGACATGGACTTGCATTACTTACACTATATTCCATTCACGTATTAAGACAACAAAACAATAGCGGCTTTACAGTCTAATGCAATGCAACAGTTTGATGTCCTCAATCACAGCCGGTCTGTTTTGAATTGCTGAGGACAATCCTTTTGAATATCAAACGAGACAGTAATGTCTGTAAGACCTTATCTGTTTTAATGTGAAATATTAATTTAAGTGGCGAATCCCTATATTTTTTTAAGGGCCGCGCTATAATGGGTTTTACATCCCCAGGAAACTTAGAAAAGGGGAACCGATCCTCGTATCACATATAACCCGGGTTTGGAGCTTGATACATTTCTTAAGCAGGGACTGCTGCATAATAATCCCTAGGGAACTTAGCAAAGGGGAACTGTTCCTCATATCACGTATAACCCGGGTTTGGAGCTTCTGCTGCATTATAATTTCTGATAATCCGGAGCGGCGAGCTATACTCTGCGTAGAGTACCGCCTTCCGTTTCTTCGTTTCTACGAGGCTCATGTCAACAATCTTATCTTCCCCGCTGAGGATCCTGCAAACAAGTTAAGCTGACCGCGGTCGGAATTTATTCCGGTATATAAAGCCGGAAGGAAAATCTCCCAGTAACTACTTTTCACAATGAATTAGTGCCTCTCAGGGGTGAAAATTACTGAAATCCAGCCAAATACACAAAGCAAGACTCCTACGTTGTGCCTTTCAAAGTTTCCGAAGACCTTACCCGTGTCTAATTTATAAATGGAGATTAGGTTCTTCTGCACGCATAGCCCAGTTTTTCGAAAGCCGGTTAACACGAAAGTGTGATTAAGGAAGGTTAACCGAGGTTACGGTCTCGCTTATTGAAGATACTTTTAAACGTTACTATTTTAAAGTGGCAGCATCATGGATTTTCAGTGAAAAAGAAAAGAAAGGAGACCTGTTTACCGATGACAAACGAAAAGTAATGGCCAAGTTTTCTTCAAAACGGCTATTTTAGCTCCGGAAACCATTCTTGAATGTTTTTAGTAACACGTCCAATTCAAAACCGAGGCCAATAATCGCTACCACAGAAGCAGTAGGTTAGGCACCATTTGTTCCGCAAAGAGCGGATAGTTTTATCCAGCGGGGAAGTCCCTACTGATCCAGCGGATAAAAAGAACCACAACCTTATATATATTCTTAGCTGTTGGATAGTGACTTATCGGCGGGATAAAGTTATCCACACTTTAAACAACTGGGGCCAGATTAATCCTTCGTTTAGAGGTTCAGAACCAGGCTGTGCCTTTTGTTACCTTCAATTTTTAGAGGCTGCTGTGTGTTAACTTACCAACGTTGAAGATATAGTTTTGTCATGTATTAAATCGTGACTACAAATCCTTCGCAAACTCCGAACTCCCGTTACTTGACACATGATTAAGTGGTAGATGTTGCTTACTTATGTTATAATATGTTTTCTCACTATAATAATAATAATAATAATAATAATAATAATAATAATAATCACTTTATTTAAGTCTCAAATCTTTCTAGCTGAGCACAGAAGCTCTACTAATTGAGGACACTAAATCAAATCAAATGTTGGTTTTTGGCGAGAGGGGAAAACCGGGGTACCCGGAGAAAAACCTCTCGGAGCAGAGTAGAGAACCAACAAACTCAGCCCACTTATGACGCCGAGTCTGGGAATCGAAACGGGCCACATTGGTGGAAGGCGAGCGCTCTCACCACTGCGCCAACCCTGCTCCCCTCACTGAATACAATTTAAAAAGGGAGCTAAATCAACCTTTCCTTAATAACCCATGCAAACGCTTTAACAATTTTTTAAATGAAACTTTCTTGTGAAGTAAAGAAATTCCAGGGAAATTGCTTCGAACCGCGTGTGTAAATCACCTCATTGCCGCACGTGGCGCACCATGTATATGACCTTCCGTGACCATGGAAATAAAGTACGCGTAGTGAAAATTTGAAGGTGTTCAGGCTTTCGTCATCACGCATCGCGTGAAGGACACGCCCGGGGCACACTAGCTGGAAGATCGCCGAGACACGCTAGAAGAAAAATGTACATCAGGACCCAGTTGTTCGAAAGCCGATTAACGCTAACTTAAGTTTAAGAGCCAACCAAAGTTTCTATCTCGCACATTCAGAATGTTTTTATGTTCATGGTAAAGTTAACTTCAAGTGGAAACTTAAAGGCGAAAATCTTTTCTAATATCGCTATTGAATAGTAGTTAAACTGGGGTCAAAGACTACGCTAACCCGGGATTTAATAGCTTAATCGTGCTTTGAACAACTAAGCACGTGCCTGAAAAGTACTACTTTAAGGTTACAATGATACAAATCGCAATGTAGAGTTTTAGCGATAACTTCTTGATTCGAGCGTAAAAACATAACGTTAAGATCTTTGAAATCTTGCTACAGACATTTCCAAGTGTTTACATTTTTCTACACTTTTTCAGCTGGGAGTATTTTCCTCATGACCAAGCCCGATCACGCGCTTACCGTTGGGGAGAGGACGGTTTGCTAGGAATCACAGACCGGGAGTGCCGGCTGTGTTTTGGGTTGGCTTTGTGGAATGAGAAAGATCCTATTTTAAAAGAGAGGCTGTTTGGACTCACTGGAACTGAGGGTAAGCGACTCAAAGGTTACCTTTGTTGGGTTTTAGCTCAGTGCGAACATAAATCTCTCTTCTGTTTTATGTTTACAAAAAAACGTCTAAACCAATTCTGTCAACGCTTATGCTGGTTTTCTGGTGCTTGGCGTTCATTAATTAGTTTATTTATTTATTATTTATTTCATTTTGTTTATTTTGTCCTATTTGTTTTTAAGTGGTTCGTTGCTATAATCACGTGTTTACTTAACGATCTTATGTTTGATGATCAACAATCAGAATAAATCATACAGACAAAAATATAGAAGAATGAAACCTTTGAGTAGCCAAGAAGCCATTCTTTAGTTTTACTAATCATACCACCTTCAGACTTCTGAAATGAAAATACGGAATGTAATTGCAATCGTTAACACCCCTGTACCCTGTTGTCTGTATAAAAAGCACATTATATAAAAACGCAGATTTACCTTTTAATGTTTTCTCACGCACATTACTTGACTGTGAATATCTCGTTCTCATTTTAACAGGTAACCATGGCGAGGATGTCAAGGAATGCTATTATTATCTGGACTCCACTCCAACTCATTCTTACATGAAAGCTCTGTATAAATACCCACAGAGTGAATATCCTTATGCTAAACTAGTCACCGAGAATAAAGAAAGGACCATCGAAGATCGAGAATTTGAGTTGGCCGACACTGGTAATTACTTTTTCTTTTGATCGCTTATTCAATGAGTAAATAATAAATATTTTGTTGTTCTTTTAAAAACTATGAGTATAGTCAGTTATATAGTGGTTTAAAACTTCACGAAACTCTGAGAAGAGACAATAGTTCAAAGTTAGTGATTTCAATCAAAGCTTTGCAAAGAAAACTTAATTTTCGCAGAAGTATGAAGGAAAAATGCAGAGAGGTTTGATCCATTTTTGTATTGGACGCATATAAGTGTTACCAAGCAAAAATTTATTGTCGAGACCCGGGATTATTCAGAGTTCATGTGAACTCTCCGGATTTGAACCAGGGACCTTCAGATCTTCAGTCTGACGCTCTCCCGACTTAGCTATCTCGGCAACTGATGTCTTGAAGGCAAAAAAACTAACTAGCTCGCAGTAACAAACTGGGCAAAACTGACAAGGCTTCGTCCCGGTATTTAGCCAGAATTCAGTTTATTGTCAACTGATAGCCGACTGGTAAAACGTAGAGGCCGATATGGGCCGAAAACAACATGCGTGATTGTCAAAACATGTTAAAACCAGTTTATTTGGTATCTTGTTCTTTCACAATTGACCCCTTAACTGACCCAAATATATATAGATCATGTAAAAATCACGAACGATCAAATTTCTTGATGTTTTAAAACATATTATCCCCTTCTTGTATGGTGGCTGTTGTGGAAAGAAATTTATTAGCAAAAACAATGTAGACAATTTACTTTCATTTTCATTCGAGAGTGAAAACTTGTATGCAGGATTGGACAAGACTGGAACACACTAACAAGCTAACTGGAGTTGTCCACTCTGAACGCACGTGAAACGAACAAATTGCAGTGTTGGCCTAAACGATATCAAAGTTTGATCGCAAAACGTGTATTCTGAGATTGGCTAAAAGCCAAGAACTTTAAATTACACCTAACCCCAAACTATTCACTAAAATAAAGCTTTGCACCTTTTTGAAACGCACTGAGAATTTTTTTCCTGTTTTCCACCAAATTGTTGACGTTTTGATTTGACGTTTCGAACTGATTTGCATGCCATTAAGTCTTTGTAAACATGCATGCAAAGTAGTTTGTGACGTAAAATCAGGAATAGACCCACGCCCCTTCTGACTCGGTCGTGTCCTAGATGATGCTTACGTAAGTTTTGAAGCCTATAAAATATCAAGATTGGCAAAAATGGGAAAAAAACAGGCACAATGCGTTTGAGCAGGTGCAAAGATGTTTTGTAGCGATAACAACATTTTGGGGTTATGTGCACTTTAACTTTAATTAAGTGACCGTGATTTGTGCAATGAAGAAAACCCAAAATGATCGCTCAAAGCTTAATAAAACTTTTATTACATTTCTATAGCAAATCTTACGGGTGTTTTCGAGGAATAGAAAGCCCTTTTGAAGCCTGGTGGCCACTAACTTTGGTGAAGTCAGAGGTTGAACGTTTGCCTTGTAGTTCGGCTGTCACCAGGTCTTGCTATTACTTATATTATAGTATGTATACCAATGAAACATCGCATCCTTCAAGCTGAACAAATTTTAGCTGCAAAATGTTAACGATACTTGTTGGGTTTTGCTTTATTTAGGTGTGTTTGACGATGGACGTTACTGGGACATTTTTGCAGAATACTCTAAGAACACCCCGAGTGACCTACTTATCAAAATTACCGTAGCAAATCGTGGGCCTGAGGAAGCTCGCGTGCAAGTGCTACCAACCCTTTGGTTTAGAAATGAATGGAGCTGGGGCTGTAGCCATGAGGCGTGCACGTTCCTGCGGAGTTCAAAGTCGACAGGTTGCACGAGGAGGCCAAAGATGGTACAGACAGCGCTGGGGCAAGTGGAATGCCATCATGACAGCTTAGGGAAATATACTTTTACATTGGAAGCTGACCCGAATGGACAAGCACCTGAGCTGGTTTTCACAGAAAACGAAACTAATTGCAAGGTAAAGAGGAGACGAAGAATTTGAAGCCAATCGGCACTGAACCCTTTTTCACTTTTTTAATTCTCTCCCTCAGTACTTCTGTCTGTGTAGCAAAATAAATACGCCAAACTGGTTTTAATTTTTACCAGAGACTGCCAACGTATGTATGCTGTGGGAAGCTTTGTAAGATTATTCTTTCGGTTAAAAGACACACTCATCTATACGATACCTATGAAATTCGCCACACAGGGTGAAGTAATTTGCGAGCCTGAAGGAAGAAACGTTCTTAGTTTTCAAGGTTTCATACAACCAAAAGTTGCCGTTCACGACGAAAGTTTGCATTGCATTTCGTATTTTTAAACAGAAATAAAGAGCTTAATTTATTTTAGACGAGTGGGGAAAATCGTGATTAGAAGTTGACTGATAACTAAACATGTTCAACCATATCTCGAAAGAAAAACTGACGTGTTGTGGGGACTTTTTTTCTTTTATCCATCCTATTCCATGAGCAAACCATGCTTATAGCCCCCCACATCTTAATGAAGTTGGTTGGGTGGGATTTAGCTGTCATCTGGTCGCTCAAAGAGCGGATGTTTTTTTTTTCAGCGTAAAAGTTACCGTATCCATCGGCTAAAATGGAATACAGCTAATGCACGGTTTTTCTTTGGATAGTCACGTCTCGAGCTCATTCACTGGTTACGTTATTCGCTCTTTGAACACCTGCGGCTTGAATGACCTGAATAAGGAACAAGACCACTGAAACAACTTTATACATCTCGGCTTTTTTCCTTTCATAGAAACTCTTTAACACATCCCGTAAGTCAATTTACACTAAAGATTCATTCCATCGCTACATCATCGAAAATGATACCGAAGCTGTAAATCCACTCAAGGAGGGCACCAAGATGGCAGCTCATTACGTCCTTACGGTCCCTTCTGGAGGACAGCACGTTATTCGTTGTCGCCTCTCAGCCTGGAACGGTACGGTGCCTCATCCTTTAGGTGAAAAGGTTTTCGATGATGTGGTGCGTTGGAGGAAACATGAGGCCGATGAGTTTTACAAGAGTGTTATATCAGGTACTGAAAATTTTGGGGGGAGGTAAATCGAGTTTATATGCTGTGACCCTTATTCCAACAACAGCTCTGTTGAATCCATGACTGAAAAATAGAGAAACAGTTCTGCATGACATTCCCGTCTGTTGATGTCTCCAGTATTGATTTGCGATATGCAGATCCAATCTCTCTCTACGCGGCTTTCTAAGTTTGATTGAGTTTTGTTTTTTAATGAACAATTTGTTCGGCGCACCATATATCCTCACTACATACATATTAAAACGTTCAAGTCGAGCCAAAGTTATTTAAGCAGGGTATCCTTTCAACCTAGGCTTGTAACAAGGCAAGAGAACTGCTTTCGGATCATTTATAAAGCAAAGTTTATTCTTACGACAACTTACGTCCATTTGCTTCTGTTGATAGAGTCCCTGTCAGATGACGAAGCCGTAGTCTCGCGTCAGGCCTACGCAGGATTACTGTGGAGCAAACAGTTTTATTATTACGTCATTGATGAGTGGCTGAGGGTGATCCCAGCATGCCTTGCCCACCTACCGATCGAATGAAAGGGAGAAACTCGGAATGGAAATACCTGCACAATAAGGATGTGATTTCCATGCCCGACAAATGGGAATACCCTTGGGTACGTACCATCATGAATAATTTTTCAGCATGTGGATGCTGTTTACTCGCCATAGTATTTGAGCGCGCAATGTTTTTAGAGACAGGCGGCTAGAAATTATAGAAGACGAATGTCCTGGATGTTGTTTATGATGTATGTTCGTTCACATAGGCGAGCGCTCACCACCCCTCAAAGTCAACATTTATAGTCTAATTCAGCCAGAAGATTGTGTTCCTGTCTTCTCTGAGAAAATAATGTTCTTTTGAGGTCACGAAAACTCACTCGCGGAGCAGTTTCACTTGATCTCACTGATGCGTTAGTTTTGTTTGGATAACATAGATCAACATAGAGCACCATCTGCTAGTTAGTAAATAAATGTAACGTGATAAAAATTATCTATATTCATTTCTACTAAAGCAAACTCAAAGGAAAGCGCAAGAACACATAGTTAAAACGCAGTTTCCTTCGATTCTTTCAATGATCGTGAAAAAATAAGTCATTGTTTTCGCTTTTTTTTCTTATTTACAGGCTATTTATGCTTGATTAGTTAACTCCTGGGAACTTTAAGGTTTGCGTCAAAATAATGACTGATAACAGGGCTAAACATTGACCTATTTTGCTATTCATGTGAACAGTACGCCTCATGGGATTCAGCCTTTCATATGCTTCCCTTCTGCAAAGTGGACCCTGAATTTGCCAAGGACCAGTTGTTACTGTTCCTCCGAGAGACTTACATGGCGCCAAACGGACAGATTCCCGCTTATGAGTTCGCGCTCAGTGACGTCAACCCACCCGTGCACGCGCTGGCCTGTTACCGAGTCTACGAACTGACCGGGAGGTCTGGGAAGAAGGATACCGTCTTTCTTGCAAAATGCTTTCAAAAGCTTCTTTTGAACTTTACTTGGTAAGACGAGTTAACCAAATGAACCGTTGCGTTTTGAATCTGTGCATGTAGGTCTTTCGAAAGTGCATGATTTTGTTTTTGTTTTTGTTTTTTTGTTTGTTTTAGGGTTTTTTTTATCGTCAATAGAAAGGAAAGAAAAACAGATGGTTATAACATTCCAGTTAACTTCTAACATTGTCAATTCTTTGCCAATAATCGCCAACGTCTGAAAGGAAACTTTTAATTTTTGTTAAGTGCGACATCGGTTGCCGAGATAGCTCAGTTGGGAGAGCGTCAGACTGAAGATCTGAAGGTCCCTGGTTCAAATCCGGAGAGCTCGCATGAGCTCTGATAATCCCGGGTTTCGGCAATTTGCCTCCTTTTTTTCTCTTTATTTCTCTTTTTTTTTTTTCTTTCTTTCTTTCTTTTTATCTGGAAAATGCATCAAGATTAAATACATATATGTTGTAGTTCAATTGGTTCAGTTTTTATTTTCTCTTGTTCTTGTGTGTGGAAATGTATGATAATGAGTACAAGACAAAGGAAAATAAAAATTGAACCAAGAATAAAATTGGACCACGACATATATAAGCTTACCTTACGCAGTGGAGAGAAAATTCGTTGGTTTTTTCAAGACCTTATTTTCAATGCAAGACACTTCATTTGCATAACTACAAGACTAATATTCTCCACCTAGGGGACAAGGCACTTAACCCACAAGGCCAATCAGTAACACAAATCGCCGAAATAATAATAAGATTATGAGGATAAGAATGGGAATTGTTTTCGTTGCAGGTGGGTGAACAGGAAAGACCCTGAAGGAAAGAACATTTTCGGTGGAGGATTTCTTGGACTTGACAACATTGGTGAGTGCCTGATAAACACCCTTGTATGGTTCCTCCTCCCCGACAAACCCGCCCAGCTAATACAATGTGTTTTTAATTGCAGGTTTGTTTGACAGGTCTAAGCCACTACCCCCTGGAGATCGCCTTTGTCAGGTAAAGTTTTATATAATATACTCATTTTGAAAGTGAGTAGGGGTTTATTTTATTCTTTCATTTTGTTTTTGTTTATTATTTGTCAATCTCAAATACAAGTTGCCGAGATAGCTCAGTTGGGAGAGCGTCAGACTGAAGATCTGAAGGTCCCTGGTTCAAATCCGGAGAGTTCGTATGAGCTCTGAATAATCCCGGGTCTCGGCAATTTGTTTTCTTTTTTCACAGGTCATAAAACGTTTAATCCTCATTAAATTTATCAAATGTGCCATTAAAAAGCTTAAAAAGGCCAATTTTACGACCATGTAATTTGACTCTCCCTCGTTTTCCCTTTAATTTAAACTTTTTGTTGGATTCATCGTGAAAATGTCGTTTTTAGCTCATGGATGACGTAGTCATACAATGAAGTATAGGAGGCACTCGATGTCACTCACTCACCCACTCACTCACTCACTCGATTCTGATTAATTTATTCATCAAATTTGGACGAAACATTTCTTCTGTCCCTCCCCTGGTAAGTATTGTATCTGTCCCCGGAGTCCTCTTTGCTCAAGGTTTGCAAGTTTCAGGGGGTAGTAGAATGCGCAGATTCTTGTTCGACTGTTTATGTACCATGAAGTGAATATGAATTAATGGCGTCGATCAGAGCATGTGAAGATTGAAAAGCGGATGATTTTTCGTCCTATCCTCTTGAATATACTTTTGTAGAGTTGGAAAGTGGAAAGCTAATACGATTACGCACATAAGCTGCGAGAACTGAAGATGGAAATCGCCAAAATTTGCACGCTGTTCAGCTGTTATCTTAAAAGCGATGATGAAATTTCTGTTCCTATCGGCTTGTCACCCGGAGGAAGAAGCAGGGAGGAATGAATGTCTCAATGATCAAAGCAAGTTATTTCGATATCACTAGCACTGAAGGGCACGGTTGGAGTTCAAGAAAAAGAACAGAAAGAAAAAAAACGCCAAAAGTATATGTTTATACAATAAAACTAGGCATGCTATGGCCACCGAGTGTTTGGAAATAAATTTCCTGCGACCGTAAGTAAGGAAATAAGTCATTCTCTATCCTCAGGAGCTTTAGACAAGGACCAAAAGCAACTAATTCGTTTGAGCAAAGGATTGGAACATTCAACAATGAATTGAATCCCCCATCGCGTGATAAGTACTGAGTGTTGTTGCATATCAGGTTAAACGCAACATACATTCACGCCGCAATCGCTACAGTGAATCAAATATAAACAAGTAACCAGCAGAGCTTTTCTACCAAAAACTCCCGTATTTAGACATGCAACACATTTGTTTTGGGAGAAAAATACGATCGATTTTACTGTTTAAACTGAGACAGGCACGCATTGGATTCTTATCGAAGACAAGATCGGAAATTTCTGAAATGTCTGAAATAGCTTTAATGGTATGTAAATGAAATGGCCGCGGTATTCTGAAATCTAGCCGCCAAAACACCGATCTTGTTCAGAAAGTCTATATCATTTGGCTTGAATAAACGATCAGTAATAAAAATTATTTTTGAAAGTACTTCAATATTGTGGTAAAAACAGTTACAATGCTGTAACATAGCTGCAGATTTTTCGGGGTGTCACACGACGCTCTCTTTGATGGGAGGTTGCGTCGAGGGCGGGAATACATCCGTCACAATAATAAGTTTGATAGACTCTGGGAAAGAGGTTGCATTACTTGTCAAATGCAGGTCGCAATTAGTGTAGCAAGATGCATCCTTGAGCTAGCTCACAGGAACCTTTGATTCTTTCTTACACCAGGCTGACGGCACAGCGTGGATGGCCCTGTATTCTGTTGTGATGCTAAACATCTCTTTGGAGCTCGCTCTCACTGACGCAGCGTACGAAGACATGGCCATCAAATTCTTGGAGCATTTCACCAGCATCGCGGACGCCATAAATCAAATGTCGGATGGGTTTGGACTCTGGGATCCTGAAGATGGATTCTACTACGACCACTTTCACCGAGGAGAAGATTTCTTTCCTTTGCGTGTGCGCAGCATTGTCGGTCTGATTCCCCTGATGGCGTGCCTGGTGTTAGATGGGAAATACTTGGACAAGCTGCCGGGCTTCAGGAAACAGTTAAACTGGTTCATGGAAAACAGGAAAGACCGAGCAGCACAAGTATGTTTTAGTTTGGCTAGTATATTGAGAAGTTAAATCGCTAATTTGTGTAGTTCTAAAATATCTTCAATTCTACTGTTTCTTCGGTGTATCTTTCTTGCGGTCTCACTTTGTTTGTTTGTCTGCCGTGTTGAATGGAAGCTTAAGTGCGAATATGTCGATTTTGGGCTGATTATATAAAGTAGTTCCCATTACATTTTTTTGCGTTTGACTGCGGTCTCTGTAATCATGGAATTTGTAATGGTAATAGGACTGAGTGGAGTATTTTTTAATTCAGGGAGTAATCGGGTGAGTGATTTCAAATTTCGATCAAATTGGCCGAACGCGTAGCGCGAGGCTGATTTGAAATTACGAGCACGATTACCCCTAAATTGTGACGACACTAAGTCCGATTACCAATTAATTGTATCAATAACAAATACGAGAAACTCTATAGGTCAACCAGTTGTAAAACTATTTCTACAAAATAACCAACGGTTCGAATGCAAATTATCCAACACCGGAGATGGTTGCTATTTTACAAAGCATGAAGAATGACAACTGCCACGACATAGCAGCTACTGCTCGACATACCCAAATAAGGTAACTGTCCCATTTGGCCTGTCCGATTACAGGTGTTTGTAATCGGACAGCTCGAATCGGACAGTTTGGAGCTGAAGCAGTCAACTGAGCCACAGATAATTTTGTTATTGACACAATTATATGGGATACTGGTTTAATTACTCAGGACCAGATCCATCATTGACAGCAAATACTTTTTCCTCCAGCTCTGTTCACGAATTTTTTTCTTTGCGCCAGTTGTTTAAACTAGTTGAAAACCTTGCGGAAATTTCACCATACATAAAGTTAAATTTGTCTCTTCACTGGCGTACTAAAACAACGTAAACGAGCAAAAGGTTGGTAGGATTTTCGGTATCATTGTTATCTTAATTTCACTTTTTTTTTCTCGTTTGTCACTTAAGGCATCAGTTCAAATAATAAAGGAAATAGTACCTGAAACAATAAGCGTGCAGTTGACGCTAAGCTGATTTTATCCATAACTTAACAGATAGCCTACTTGAATCCAAACGACGACTCGTACCTGCTAGCAATCCCTTCCCGGGAACAACTTCAGAGTATCTTGTCGTACATGTTGGATAAAGATGAATTCCTGTCGCCTTATGGGATCCGGTCGGTGTCACGTTACCATGAAAGGCATCCTTACGAGCTGGATTTGGACGGAAAAACTTATAGAGTCGATTACGTACCTGGAGAATCCAACACCCACATGTTCGGTGGCAACAGCAACTGGCGGGGACCCATCTGGTATTGTGGTAAGTAAAGAAAAAAGCGATGCTTTAATAAAAAAAATCAGTTATACAAGTGCGAATAAGTAGACTTGATTAGCAACCATCGCTATATAAGAAGTGGGATAGACATAGTCTCGACCAAATTGTTTAATCGATCGATTGGTCAACCAGTTAATTAAATGAATTGATTGATGGATTGATGGATGGATGGATGGATGGATGGATGGATGAATCATGGATGGACGGATGGATGGATGGATGGATTGATTGATTGATTGATTGATTGATTGATTGATTGATTGAACATATGTTTTTGTTTTGCTTCAGTCAATTATCTCCTCGTCGAGGCCCTCAAACGCCATGACTACTTTTATGGCACCAGTTTCAAAGTTGAATGTCCAACCGGTTCTGGAAATCTAATGCGCCTAAGAGACGTGGCCATGGAGCTCTCCAACCGTATGGTGTCAGTGTTTCTTCCGGACAAACTAGGCCGCAGGCCTTGTCACGGAAATGAGGAGCGATACGCAACAGAAGAGGACTGGAACCAACTAGTGCTGTTCTACGAGTACTTTGATCCTGAAACCGGAAGAGGATGTGGAGCGAGGTAGGTATCTGAATACTTCTAATCGACTTATGAGCAAGACAAGATGTTGAGTCGTCCATTGGACCTTCACATTTACTGTCACATTATGCAATGGTTTTTTTTCAGTTTTGCTTTGTTTCTGACTACAGTACAGTATATGAGACTTCTTAGCGACAATCGATGCCGATCTTTCACATAGTGAAATTGAGATTCTTATTCCGGTAATGTTTTGAGACTGTTGTTTCTTTTTCTATATACATTTAGCCACCAAACTGGCTGGACGGCTCTCGTAGCTCCGCTGCTCGATAAAATCGCAGTGGACAGGAACAGAAAGGCCCTACACAATCTCAAGAAGCGCCCTTGTTGTTGAGGAAAGACAAAAACATACGGCAGAGCGCTTAATCAACATCAGCTGCTATTTCATTTTGTACATGGGCATATATATAGAGTGGCGTAATTTTTACTTGTTTTCCTGCAAGTTTTGAGGCACTTAGTTAAGCCTTCTCGCCTTTTTGCCAAAAGCCCCGGCTAACCGTACGTTTTCAGTAGCCTCGCAGCTCCTATAAGCTCTAAATTTCAGTGGCGGGGATAGTGTCGCAGCCCTATTGTTTTACGGCTAGGGTCCATTGATTGTGTTGTTTGTTCTTTTGTCTCACCTGAAGGGTGGTCTCCAATCAGGTGAGACCTTGTAAGAGCTGCGAGGTGACCGTACGTTTTAACACTATCAGGATTCTAGACAATTTTTTTTTATGACCCAACAGCTTTAAAGGGGATTCGTCTAGCACCCGCAGGTGCTAGAAAATGTTTGACCGAGAATTTTTGTTTACCTTTCAAACAAACATTTTGGGTCTAGCATACAACAAAACTACAATGGCCGTTTAGCTGCGTGTTTAAAATTATCAGTGACACAACTGAATAATGGTTGTTTTGTACAGTAGTATTACAACGCTTATTAAGTTGTGGAGTTTAACTGAATGTATACAATACTGAAGCTGACCCAGTTATTCTGCGTTAACAGGGTACCAGGCTTCTCTGGTTCCGGGCTCGGAGATATCCCTTACTTTTCATGTGCAACAGTTTCACCGAAAAAGCGCTAGTGAGTTAAAAATGTGGTGAAACAGTTTACATCAGTTAGAGGCCGGCGGTGCTCAAGAAGAAGTCATACTTAACAGGTCACCCACAAACTCAGCATCTATCCCCAACCTTGCCCCGCATAGATAAAACCCGCCACACGTGCACGGAAATGATAATTACTGCTCAGTAGCTAAGTTTCACTCAAATAGTCAAACATAGAATTCCACACTTTCATCAACAGAATCAATACCTAGAATTTATATATATGGTAACTTATTCAGGTGACTTATAGATATTCGTGCATGCGCAGTAGTTCAGGGTAGATTTATATAATATGTATATGATATGATTCTGTAAAGAGGGTCATTTATAAAATCCTAGTCACTGTTGTACAATTAGTAACGATAACTGTTAGCAATGTGGCTGGCTGAAGCAATATTATTTGTTTATTATGTATATAGAAGCTCTTTTTGCAGTTGAATACTTGCTTACGTAAAATGAACTTAGGTCTTGTAATTGTTGCTGAAATCTTGCTTGTGCTTTACTTCATATCATTCCGAAACAAAAGAAATATCCAATGCTGTTGGACTACAATGTAGCACAGCCGTAACTTTCAAGATTTCAGAAACAAGCGCGGAACACTTATGTTTATTTTTATTAGCTATATATAATCATATAGAGCTTACATGTAAATTGATAAAAATGATTGAGTTTATAGATAATAATAATAATAATAATAATAATAATAATAATAATAAATTTAGAACTTATATAGCGCATTTTCCATGTGTATATGATCAAATGCGCTTTACAAGCAGATGAAATTGGAATTTGGAAATGTTGATTATGATAAGATGATGAGGTGACCTCTAGGAGTCACAAGGCTCTTACAAGGTTGACCTCCTGATCTGAAAGCCTTTCGAGGACAGGGCTGGGAGCATGATTATTCAGTTAAGTTTCAAACCTGAAGCTCAGTTAGTTCAGTATTATTCAAAGCTTCAGGACGTCATGCCAAAAATGGCCATCATGTCACAGTTTAAATTTTATACCCCAGCGCACTTTTTCAAGTTAACGAGAACAGACTGAGTGATAACCAGGTTGTGGCTGAGGAAGACACAAACACATGCAACTTGATTCCCTGTCTCCTTTCTTCTCCTCGACACGACCTTTTGATTAAACAGTTCAGTCCTGATATCGTTATTATTTTTTTCTGATGTTACTAGTCGAGCGGATTTGTTTAAGCATTAAATTTGATGATCCTGGTCATTGGAATCCGGAATAGTCTTCCAGATAATGTAGTTGGGCAAGTTTCATATTAGTGAAATCAGATGTTTAAGAGACGAACCAACAAGCACTTTTTAATCGGAAATTCGTTATAATGACTGAGATTCTCAGTGAGCCATGGAGAGGTCCATCGGAAAGTTCCCCCATGAGGACTGATGACGCTTTTTTTCACTGTGTATCAAACAAAAAAGTGATCATTGTCGGTATGTGTTCCTGATCAAGCAGTGAGTAACTTTCCAAGATAAATTAGATGCCAGCTACTGTTAGAGATTAATAGCATAACAAATGCTAGACCTGGCCAATGTATGAGACTAGTTTTGTACTGTCCGAATGACATCAAGTGAGAGGTGACAAGTCAGATGGTGTATGTATATCCTTAGCCTACGCCGGCGCACGCGCACGCGTGCAAGCATTACCTTGGCCGGAAGCCATGCACAGTTTCAATTCGACTCCTGCCCATTCTCCCTCAGGGCTTTACCGCCAAAAATTTGCCATCGCGCGACCAATCCCGTCAGCAACGCAAGCTCATATGTGATAACTGACAATCTAATTTGAAACTACCAGCTGTGTTTTGTGAAGAGAGGGTCTTCTTTCCGTTTAATTTCATAGGTACACTTTACAAATGATAATAGTGATTCTTATACGAATTCACTCTAACAAGGCTTTGCTTAGTTTATCGGGCGTTTCTCGCACTCTTCCTAGCTTTTTCTTCGTAAACCCCTCTGTGATGCGTATACGCATCCAGTAGCGCCTGGTCAGCGGAGTTCTCCGGTACAGGTTTGATAAGCAAAGAAAACACACCACTCAACACATCTCGCACGCAGCGGGTTGGTAACCAGTTCTCCTCGGTAAGGAATCCCAGGCACACATTTCCTGTTGTTGGGCTAACGTTCACGTGATAAACTGGGGTCAGAAAGCGAACCTGTCACGAGATTCATAGAAAAGAAATTGTAACGCACGGAAACTGCCACATGAACATATAGCGCAAGGCTGCAACCATTTTAAGAGCGCTACCAAAAGGGATCCCACTGAAACGATTTGTTTCTTCATATAGCTCAGTATCGTATGTGAAACCGCAAAACCTTTTTGCAAATATTACTTTAGAAACGTGCACCATAGAGAGCACCCTCCCCACCCCTAAAAGTTGTAATCATATCCCAGAGGAGAAGAAAATCGTGAAGTTAAGTCTCTATCTCCATTCTTTGCCTTTAGTTTCTTTGATGCATTCCACCATTGGTTCAGTTATTAAGGAAACTGCTCAGTTGCATTATTACAGTCGACTGGTCATCTAAACAAGCCTTAAAACCGACTGACCTAACACAATGACTCTTAAGGTATTTACGCAATAACATTTTGGCGAACTCAAGCTCTGGTTGCTTGGAATTAACTGAGGTGCATGCTTTTCGCCATATTTCCATAGCGTTTAAGAAAACTGATACACTGAGGGGTTTTAGACACTGACTCGAAACAAAAGTGGAAACAGTGGCCTAAGATTCAAGTTTACAGAACAGTTTTACCAGTTTCTCCAAATTCAGCTGTTTTCTTGTTTTATTGTTTTGTTTGTTTGTTTGTTCTTGGCATTCTGATGTAATCAGCTCCCTCCGACTCCTTGGTCGGCAGTCGGTCAAGATTCAATATTGTTGCAATGTAGAGCCCCGATGATGATTATGCCCTATTTTATTCACTTACCGTAGGAGGTGCCAATGGATAATTCTCACTGAATAGCAGTTAACATTGAGTTAAGGATTGCATTTCCTTAAATAAATCTTCAACAAGAAATACCCGTAGGAGAGATGTCAATTTTCAGTCTGTTCGAACAACTGAGGGTTGCTCTGACGTTAATAAAGTTTTAAGGGACGCAGTAATGTCGATCAAAAGGATACGGTAAATATACTTGAACTTTGAAACGCCCTCCTGGAATGTAAAGAATAAAAGCACGTCGCGTTACTCAGATTTTTTTAATCAAACTAATGCCACCTGTCGTGATTTTGCAACAAAATATCCTCGATAAACGAAAGAATTTGATCCACAAACTGATGGTGAAACTTAGTCGAGGAAATGTGACTGTGACACTGTAGTTTACTGAGGCTGTTGAGCATAAAGGAATCCACATGAAGGTGCACGGAAACAACTACAGTGATGTGCAGACGTGGCGACAAGTCCACACCAAGAGGGTTTCTAAGCAAGCTGCTCCCAGTGTAATAAATTAAACAAGAGTTGATTGAGTCATCTCATATGATTAACCAGCCAAGCACTTCCCTGTTCCAACCCCGGGGTAGAAGGCACTCCCCTATTTGGCGTAAATGGGTATGCGCAACAAGTATGTGCCGCCGCCGTTTCAGGGTTTTGAATCTTAAGCAGGGTATACAATTTCACCATTTAGCCTCCCGAACAGGGAGTCTTTCTAGAACTGAATTATCGAAGCCTTGAACAGAGTGTACACGTTGGCGGTGCGTGGTCTACGTGTCTGATACCAACACTTTTTTAAAAAATATCTGATTCTATGATGTCAGTTATAAACAAAAATGCTTTCTGTGTGAGCAAACAGGGTAGCGAAATGAACGGATTTTGTTTTAGGCAAGGTCAGGGTATGAAGGCCTTGGCGGCACACCCCCGCACAAACTACCCTTAAATGCCCCCCTCCCGGGGATTCTAACCTAGGTCACAACCACCTCTCCACTTAACACTGCTGCAGTCGACAGCTGATTGAGCTGGTCAAATATGGCATACAGTGCAGAAATATACTCAATACAGTCTGTGATGAAAGGTAATCTATTTTCTTGAGGGTGGAACCCGTCTGGGACCTAATTTCATTGGCCACAAGTTGTTGTAGTGTCCTTTGCAAGTCTCGCAAAGCTAAAAGCTCAACTAAATTAATTCTTTGAGATGATTACTCGCCTCTGTAAGGGGATTCGTCAGGTCCTGGCACTACTGCTTCCCATATTTGAAGGCTGTCAGATGGAAGGCTCACTTCAATTCCATGAGGTTTGAGAGACTGCAGTTGCTTGAGTTCTTTCTGTACTCTGTGTTAAAAAAGATAATAAATTAAAGAGACACTGCACGAACCGGTCAAGATTAATGGTGGTAACAACGGATCGAGACTCCTGCAACTGGCGATACCAACTCCTGACTCTGCCTAGAGTTCCAAAACTTTGTAGGTCAAATCTTTAGAGAATACAGCTTTGAGCGAATTTTTATAGGGTACTTAGATTGGGTCGATTTTTCTGGAATTTGACCACAGATATTTCAAATAGTTTTCCTGTGGCTCCGAGCAATATAAAACGCATACTACTAACTTTTTAGCTCCTAATAGTTTACACGTGAATATTTGAATAACCAATCAGAATATGGAAAAAGCCTCGCACAGTTTTGTTGATGGATCCTTTCCTCAAATGAAGAATGATCCTCGCAGTTGTGATCGCAATTTATGCAATTGCGAAAAGAAGCCTGAAAAAATTCAGGACTTCAACGGGGTTTGAACCTGTGACCTCGCGATACCGGTGACCGGTGACCTCGCGATACCTCCTCGCGATACCTCCTTTCCTATTGACAAGGTGCAGTTGTTTTGCTTCAGCGCCCGGGTTCGATACACGCCGAGAAATCATGCGAATGATACTCGGAAATTTCAGCTTCTTGCGGCCACCGACGCTTTCGTAGCGAAAAAATCCTGAAAAATAAGTATAAGTTGTCAAGGTTTTTTAAAAAAGCAACGCGCACGTGTGTACGAAGTACGCCCTCGAAGGTATTGTTCACGTGCTTGCGCAGTCAGATCAAACGCCTCGCCTTTCTTTGCTTTTGTGTAAGCCGAATCCAGTAATGGTCAGTAATCCAAGGGAACACAACGACGATGAAAATACTGCTTGTATGTCTTTGCTTTACTTTTGCCGTTGTCGCGCCAGCTTCTGTGGGAAGGAAAAAAGTCTTAATCCTGGGCGCTGGTGCTGCAGGGATCACAGCCGCCAAAACACTTCACGATGAAGGAGTTACCGACTTTCTTGTGTTGGAAGGACAAGATTACATCGGTGGAAGAATCAAACAGGGCTCGTTTGCAGGTATGAAGGTCGAGCTGGGAGCGAATTGGATCCATTTTGCAGATGAAGAAGATAACCCACTGATCCCATTGAAGAACAAGCACAATTTGACGGGACACAAATCAAACTTTGATGATATCCGCATCAGGTAGGGAATTGTAGTTTTCATTCAGTAGCAGTACAGTATGTAAGCTCAAGCTATATTGGCTCAAACTAAATGAAATTCAAAAGCACCTCCTTCGTTTAGCAAACAGAGGAATTCGTGTCTGTTTTCGACAGCACCCTCGACATTCCCGTTGAAGGCTTCATAAACTCGAAAGCGTGAGCTAGTAAGTAACTCCGATATTTGCCTTGTTCTGCTTGATTTTGTACTCAAATGGCTAAACATTTTAGAGAAATACTCACTGAACCTTTATTCGGGCTATTTTTGTTTAAATTTTATTTCAATTTTAACAGAAATCTTTGTGGAGTCTGAGGAGAATTCTATCGATTTTCGTTGCGATTTCTCGGCGATGTAAGTGCGTTTTTGTTGCCGTGGGAGCAAGAGGTCGCGAAAGGTATTTTATAATCATTATGCTCGCATCTTATTCCGTCGTCGCCAATTGTTATGTAATTGTTATCGCGTTGTTATCAAAATCGATTTGAGATAAAGGCATTATGGTCGTTAGGTCTTTGGCGGCGCGGCGTAAAATTAAATAAAGGAGTGAAAAAAAGTGAAATCGCAGTTAAACTATTTAAAAGATAGTTATATTGGCCGCTTGTCATCAGCGTCATGATCGTCGCCAAGGCGTCGCTAAGTTTGTTTATCAGAATATTATGAAACCGTTTGTCACTGATGAGTAAACATTATAGCGTGACTTACAATGTTTACGAAGTGGTGTTGTTGTCAGTTGGCCTTATTTAAAAGGCTTGCCGTCATATAAAGCATCCCGTTGTTTCTTATATTTACCAAGAGGACGTTTTAGAAAACAAAATGCGTAAGTAAAGGGTTTTCACGGCGGCCAAGTTGGAGGTACAAAACAATAAAAATTATTTACACGACAATAACATTTATTTCCCGAAGGAAAATCATTCTTTTGTTTTGTACCTCCAACATGGCGGCCGTGTCTTTCAAACCATTTTTTAGCAGTAATCTTGTGTAGAAATTCATCGATTTACACACAATATCTGAAAATATATATTGACATTAACAACAGAGAAGTCAATCTTCAACAGAAAACAAACGAATTGAAGACGAATAAATTGCAAATCATGGGTAAGACTAAAATAGTGCAAATTTCAGTCATTAATAAGAACCCCACAGTCTTCATCGAAAGTCGTCGGTCCTAAGAGGGAAAGCCTTTTCTCCGATACGTCAAATGTCAAGGCTAGCACGCACGCGCGAACCGTAGAGCGGGAAGGTTTTCACTCAACCTGAGTTACTGTTTTCATCTACATTCTAGAAATCCTCACAGCCATGGAGCAGGTGAACAAGCAGACATGAACGTCTTAAAAGAATGGTTCAAGAAACGAAAGGAGTTGTTTGAGATGGGAGAGAAAAGAGGCGAAGAAGACATTCCACCAAGAGATATGCCCGCCTCCACTGGACTGGACATACTTGGGTGGAGATCCGACAGCCCCCTGAAGAAGGTCCTCTCTTGGTTTGACATCGATTTTGAGTACGGTAACAACGAATACTTGACATCTTTGAACAACATGGGTCCCCCAGGGGAAGACATATTCATCACGGACCAAAGAGGAATGTGGACTCTTTTCAGCGATTTTTATTCCAGTTTTTCAGAGAAAATACTTCTGAATAAAACTGTGTCCAAGATTAAGTACGGCAGTGACGGTGTTGTGGTCACCACAGCTGGGGGAGAAACGTTCACTGCAGACTACGCCCTGTGCACGTTCGGTTCCGGAGTGTTGTACAGCGGGTCAGTGCGGTTCGACCCTGCTTTGCCCGATTGGAAGAAAGAAGCCGTATATCGCCTAACACCAGTATACCTGACAAAGATTTTCCTTAAGTTTCCGAGCGATTTCTGGGATGATAACGAGTGGATCTTGCATGTTTCATTACCATTCCCCTCCCAGAACTATCCAGCCTTTTTCGACCTCGATCGAGCTGGGTTTTTCCCCGGATCAACGTCTCTGTTTTCCGGAGTGACCGGGGATCAAGCTTTGAAGGTGGAGTTGCAGGATGATTCCAGGACGATGGAACAAATTATGCAAGTTTTGAGGGACGTGTATGGATCAAACGTAACTAATGCTACAGGTAGTTGTTTCCTTGCACGTAACTGCCGTCTCTTTTACTTGGTCAAGCTGGCTTTCTATAGGTGGTATCACTATTTTATTCTTTTATTGTTATTATTTATTTTTAGTTGCTTGGTTAGTTGGGTGGTTGATTGGCCGGTTGGGTGGGTGGGTGGGTGGTTGATTAGTTGGTTGGGTGTGGATTGGGTGGGTGTGGTGGGAGGTTGATTGGTTGGTTAGGTGTGTGTTTGGGTGGGTGGGTGATTGGTTTGTTGGGTGGGTGGTTGGTTGGTTGGTTGGTTGGTTGGTGTGTGGGTGGTTGGTTGGTTGGGTGGGTGGAAGGGTGGGTGTGTGGTTGGTTGGTTGGGTGTGTGGGTGGTTGGTTGGTTGGGTGGGTGGTTGATTGGTTGGTTTGGTGTGTGGGTGGTTGGTTGGTTGGTTGTGTGGTTGATTGGTTAGTTGAGTATGTGGGTGGTTGGTTGGTTGGTTGGTTGGTTGATTGGGTGTGTGTGTGGGTGGGTGGCTGATTGGTTGGGTGGATGGATGGGTGGTTGCAGAGTTGACTACTTTGCTGGCAGACTAGCTAGCTGGCTGGGTGAATGTTTGTTCAGAAGTTTGTTCCTTTGCTTGTCTGGTTGGTTCAGTGGCTGGGTGGATAGTAAGTTGTTTGTTTGTTTGTTTGTTTGTTTGTTCGCTTGGTGGGTTCAGTGGCTGAATGGATGATGAGCAACCTCTTCCCCAGGGCTATCTATGCTTTCAAGACGGCGGCTCTGTTAAGCATTTGACTCTCGGGACGAGGTTGGGATAGTAAATTGTTTGTTTGTTTGGTAGGCTGGTTGGTTCATCAGTGACTGGTTATCTTGGTTTGGCTCAGCGAGTGAGCGGGCCAGTAATGTAAGCTTAACGTGTTATTTTCGTTTTCTTTAAAAGAAATTGTGGTGAGTAAATGGGCAATAAACCCATACATACGGGGATCCTGGACAGACCCAGTGGTAGGAACAGATTCATCCGTTTTCGCCAACATGGCCGGCAGAGTAAGGAATTTGTTTTTCGCTGGTGAGGCAACCCATGCCGAATGGTATGGTTACATACAAGGGGCTTACTACAGTGGATTCGACAGAGCTAAGGAGATCGCCAGTTGTATCAAGGGAGGGAAGTGTGAGTCATACCAACCTTCCACAGGTCTACCGGTGATCACAAAGGACTGCAAGAGCAAGGCGTCCCAGATGCCAACCTTGCCTGTCAGTCTGCTGGCCTGGCTTCTCTTTTTTGTTTGCTTCTGAGTGCAGACAGCAAAGGAAAGCGAACGCCATATTTCGATATATTGTTAGTGGTATATGCTATGCTTTTGTTTAACTCAATGCATTAATCCCTTGGTTACCTTGAGGCTCTATTTCTTAATATGTGTGGACGCCCCAGATTGTTCTTGGAGGGCAGCTATTAGAGAGGTATATAATTGTAAAGGGTTGTTACCGCGGAAAAATAGTACAATCACTTTAGCAGCTATTCAGTAGTTAGTGGAACGAAGAGAAAATGTATTTTTAGAAAATGTATTTTTAGGAATCTTGTCAAAATTAAAAGAAAGAATGCCTTAGCTCCCCTACTTCCCAGTTAATTTGTAATAAGTGAATGCCTGACTCAATCAAAGATCCATAACAGAGAACAGTCTATTTCCGTCTTTTCGTGTTTGGATACACAGGACCCTAGATCAGGATGATCAGCTTATTTCGACTGCTGAAACAGAATGCCGCTAGCCCAGATTACGATATTCCCAGTACGAACGTTCTTCTAGAGAAGACGAAGCAGGTTTCTACCTTGTAAAAAAATGTAGTTCTAATCGCTGATCTTCTGGCTGTAGTCGCGGTCAGCCCACCCCATCCCGCCCTCAGTCTTAGCTTTGTTTCCATTGTTCGCTTTGAGCCAGTGCACCGGCTTTAGTAATCGACGATAGGAAAAACAAAGCATGTGTACACTGATGCGTAGGAAGCAAAGAGTATAGTCGTAATTTAGTAGTACCCAAGGTCAGTAATTCTACAGCTTTCCGACTTCGTAAACGGAGGCAATCGCTCAGTGTTCTCTTCAGCGGCATACTCTTTGTTGAGATTCCATTTCATTACCATTTCATCGTCATCTGTGGATAACCGATTCAATTGTTTCCCAATCTGATCCAACTTTTCCCTAACAAAAAGTAATGATACAGCGATAACATGTAGTCCTACCTCGAAATAAAATCCCTTCGTAAGCTCATTGTATCTTCAAAATGCAACGACGAAATCGTGATAGAGTTCACTATTCTTTTCTCCAACACATATGGGCAATAAAAACAAGGTAAAGCACTAAAGGGTCTTTTTTTTTCTGGGGAAAACCCCAAGGGAAGTTCCCTCTCGTGTATTAATAGCTTGAATCACGCAATCTCCTCTAACGTCAATTACTTTTATTCAGTTTCTCAGAAAATCCGGCTCATTTACCAAGGCGCCGTGTGGATTGACCTCATCGAATTCTAGCCTTGTAAAAAGACAGAACAAATATGTACGAAAGAAAAGGTCTTGCATGCAAAATTCAATGGTTATCTCTCAGTAAAGATCACAGAACATATTAGCAGGAGAGGTGACTAAAGCTCCCCCCTCCCCTTTCCCTCTACTCGTCCAAAATTAGGAACCATGCCGCAAACACTGTTGTTTGTCATCTATCGTTACCAAGTACCCATTTTATTGTTTTGCAGCAAAACATTGGCTCTGTTTGTTTTTATCCAAGCCTCAGGAAAACTTCCTGGGGAAAAAACCCTTTCCTTTTTATTTTTATTTTTTTTTGTTACGAGATCGCAGTGGGGGTCCTTGAATTCTCAGAGATGACATCATTCCCTTAAGGTGTATTCAACACATGCGACATTGGACATTCGCTCAGTTCAGTAGCCCTGTCTGCTAAATTGCAAGATGAAGATGACAAATAAAAATAGAAGCTTTTGGCTTTTTCTATCGTGATTTATAAAATATTTAGATTTCAAAACAATCGAGAGCCACTCCAGTTTCGATTTTTAAGGGGAATACCCCAGTGATCTTGAAAGATTCTTCGTGACGTATCTTAACGGATTCGATCGAAAGGGAATGATCTAACTATGCTTTAAAACAATTTTGGTTGGGATTTTTTTTCGACAAAACCTAAAAGGAGATCAATTCTTCAAGATGGTGGAGCCTGTTGATCTATTAAATTTGCGCGGTCATGTCCATGAAAATGTGTGACAGACTCGAATCGGGGAAATTTCCCGACGCATGACATCATCAGAGCCCTTCAGAATCAATTAAAGGCTTGCTGTCTAGCAAATCCTTACCGCAGTCCCAGAGAGCTAGTGTTCTTTAAAGCAGACGCTGAAGTCCTTGTGCGATTACAGTGTGAGCTTCGAAAGGTAAGGCTTCCCAACCGATTAAATTTAACATTTTGGAGTATTTTTGAAGAGTTATTGTTTAGTAAATATTTTTCTTCCGTTCAGTTGCGCGGAGATCGATGGCACCTGGTGGACAAATACAAATATTCGTACACGGCTTACAAGGTGGAATTACCACAATCAACATTCACAAGGTGAGTCTCTGGCTAATATAAGATAGATTAAAGCTGGTGTCGCGCTTCTTTAATATCGATGCGGAAGTCAGTATATCAGGGGCACCCAGCGACAAGTTTCGGTAGATATCTGTTCGGTGGAGGGTAGTTCGCCTTGGACTTTCGGCGGCGATTAAAGAGTGCACTCAGATTTTCGTAAGTAAAACGTGGCCTAAAAGATTCGTAATGTGGAAATCATAACCCCTGAGGTTTTCGGAGAAGTCGTTATTGCTGTTTTTGGCAGTAAAAAACGTCAGCTAGCATTTTCGGAAAGAAAAAAAGGTTTCCTAGAAAGTTCATTTCAGCTAGTATTTTCTCAAAGAAAGATTTTGTTCCCTAAAATTCTCGGGCAATTAACATTTCAGCTAGGGAATCCGAACAGATCAAAGTTTTCTAGCTAACCAAAACATCACTTAAAACAGACTTCCATCACCATAAGGTACTTAAAAATGCCTTTCTACAGCTTTTGGCTGCTTTGGCTCGTTGGGTGCCCCTGGTATATTGTCCGTTCCTACTGCAAATGATAGGTTCCGTGCTCAGTTTCTGTGCTCTTTTGAAATTTGATTTGATCACAGGTTAACGATTGTTAAGCGAAATCGATTAACTTGTTGGTAACTGAGGTAATCGAGTTTTACTTCAAGTTTCCCTGTACCCTGCGAGCAAGCTCTCTATTGGGGTCTCACACTCGCAGGCTGCTTTCCTTGTTAGTCAGTTGATTGGTTTTTCACCGTTTTTGTAATTGCATTTCAAGAGTAAGCCGAGTAACGGTAAGTTCTCAAAGAACCCTTACCTGAGCTTTGATCATTTCTTAGCAAACAAGGAACAAGTTCTGAGGAAAGTTCATTTCTTTTTCAACGGGGTCTGGAGCCGAAAAGCCTAACAGGCCAGGTGACATCCCTCTCGCCTATAGAGTGCTAAAGTGTGACGTCACAAATATTAGAATTTTTGAAATTATGGGATTTGTTGAGATTTTCAGAAAGAGCAAGATGAAAGATGCTAACTTGCCAAAAATCAGCATTTAAAGGCAAATTGGCTTTGAGATATTAGCACCGTTATGCTCTGCTGACTCCATACAAATCCTTCTAAATTTGACTCGATTCATAACGTTAGGAACGGAGTAAAATTTAGAAGGATTTTTATGGAGTCAGCAGAGCATAACGGTGCTAATATCTCGCTCTCAAACTGTAAGTAAATGCTGATTATTGGCAAGTATGTCTTTTTGATCGTGTTCTTTCTGAATATCCGAACAAATCCCATAATTTCACAAATTTAGTTTTTATGACGTCACCACTTTAGTACTCTATTGCGGAGTACTTCCTGAGACCCCATGAAACTCTGGTAACATAAATGTTATTATCCTTGGTGCGCTGTTTTCCAGAAGCTCTGGTGAGTGTTTTATTTCAGTAAGCCTTGCGGTCAACTCTATTCCAGACCTCGAGTTAACATGATCGATCGATTGTTTTAGACTGCAATGTCTATTCACATTTTCTATGGAGTCATGTCAGGGTTGGGGGTGCACATTTCTCCTTCCTTCTATAAAACCGAACTGAACTAAGAGCTTTTAAGTCTCCCTTTTACTTGTTCACCGCAAAAATTCATTACTCACCCTCTCATTATGACCCTTTCTTTCAGGATGCAACAGTCAAGGAATTCTTCACAATGCTGTCAAACAAGAACAGTATACCAGTGGATCTTATGCGTGGTGTGTATACAACAAAGCAACTGGAGATTGGAAAACGCCTGTCAGACTACGGCATGCAGAATGAGTCCAACGTGTTCCTAATTCTTCGTCTGCATGGTGGGTCAAGCCACCATTCAAGCATTCCTCCTGAGAAGGTGCTGGATGATGCAGTGGAGCTGTCTGACGCCCCGGATATGATCACATGGGACAATGATCCTGAGAACAAAAGAGCCAAGATGCCCTGTGGTCACGCTATAAGTAAGGAAATTTAGTACAATTTGCAGTTAGCGTGACATGCCATACCATACCATACCATATTCTACCATACCATGCCATGACCCTCGTTCCCAGGGCTTTCCCCTCACTTGGGGAGCCCCGCCCCCATGCTATGCCAGTGGGTTATTCATGGGTTTAAGTAGCACTTTAATTTACACTTCAGAGTTAATTCTCTATTCCACTATTTGTGTTCCTAGTGCTACGCGGCACAACATTCATATGTACCCTTACTTTCTCTTTGCCGCGATTCACCATCTAAAATCGTCCCCGACTTTCTCTGTGCGACCTTGTAGCTCAGTCGGCAGAGTAACGGTAGATCTAATCCGGAGGTCGTGGGTTCGACTCCCACCGAGGTCAAAAGATTTTTTCTTTGCCTCGTGTGGTTCCCTGTTTCCCTTTACTAGGGCTAACGCCCAGTGGGTGATTCATGGGTTTAAGTAGCACTTTAATTTACACTTCAGAGTTAATTCTCTATTCCACTATTCATGCCATACCATACTCTATCATGTCATTTCATACCCTACCCTACCCAACCATGACATACATACACACACACACACACACACACACATACATACATTACTTTATTTACCCTCGGATTGTAGAGTAGCTTGTGCAGCTAATATCTCCGAGCATTTAACCATCAGATGAGAGATGAGAGACCACCACACCGGGAACTACATCCCCTATGCCATGCCAAGCCAAGCTCTACCCTACCCTATCATGCCATGCCATGCCGTGCCATGCCATGCCATGCCATGCCATACGATATAATACCATGCCATACATACCATACTATACCCTACCATAGCATACCATGTCATCATGCCAGGCCATACCCTACCCTACTCTACCCTAAATAAACATACCATGCCATGCCATGCCATACCATACCATATCCTACCCTACCATGCCATGCCATGCCATGCCATGCCATGTCATGCAATCCATAATATATCATATCATATTATGCCATGCCATGCCATGCCATGCCATGTCATGCAATCCATATCATATCATATCATATCATATCATATGCCATCCCTTGCCATGTCATGCCATGCCAAACCATATCATACCATACCATACCATGCCACAGTATAAGTATATATAAGTATATAGTACTAAGTGCCTTTAGAGTGGCTTCAGCTTATCTGATCACATTAATTTGTGAGGTATCCTTGTCACTCCAGCCACATCCCACAAGCTTTACGTTTTCACTGCTTGTTTTATGGATAAGTGGGTACTTGAGCCTGAGCAGTAGCTATGCCATGCTGATGAGGCCTAACAAGGCTGAAACAGCTGTCCATGGCTGCTAATGCTTGGGCTCAATCTTTGCTTTGGTAGATTTAAGGGGTAATGCCCGCTACCATGTGGCCTTAGTGCCTTTAGAGTGGCTTCAGCTTACCCGATCACATTAATTTGTGAGGTATCCATATCATATCTTAGACTGTCTTTAATATCTTATCTTATCTTATCAAGGTCATCAAATGTGACTTTTCATAATATTATCTAATGTGACTTTTCCACAGAAATGTTTTTAAACTGAATGTTTCCGTTTTCAAAAGCCATGCCATGCCATGCCATATCATACCATGCCATACCACGTCATACCATACTATACCATACCATACCATGTCATCATGCCATGCCATATCCTACCCTACTATCCCCTAACCAAACATGTCATGCCATGCCATGCCATAATATATCACATCATATCATGTCATACCATATCCTTTCAGCTCCAGAATCTCTCACAGTCTATTGTCGCAGCATCCTGGATGTGGGCCGGTCGCGGTTTTTATGCCCATATATCAGTGAAGACCAGTCCCCGGTTTATTGTGGCGTTGAATGGGATTATATCGACGTGAGACGTCTGGCTGTTTTAACAGATGCTGAGATTGAAGAATTTGAGAAAAAAATCGCCAAGAATTATTTGATCAAAGCAATGGGCATTCAAGAGTGTCCTAAATGTAACTCGATGGTGGAAAGAATCGACAAAAAGAACATCAGAGTGGTGTGTCCATTGTGCACGAAAAATCAAAGGAGACCGTACGAGTTTTGTTGGCATTGCCTTCATCAGTGGGCTGATAGTTCAAGCACCTCAAAGTGTGGTACGTTGTGGGTTTCTACATACCTTTTTTTCTTAAGCTTTCGCTAAACAAGGCAACAATTTGAGCTCGCCATGTTTCCACCATGTTTCCCCGTTTAGCCACCCGAGGAAACATTGTTGTGGCAACAAAATGTGTTTCTATAAAACTCCCTCAGAAACATTTTTTGTTGCCGCAACAATGTTCCTCGGGTGGCTAAACAGAGAAACATGGTGGAAACATGGCGAGCTCAAATTGTTGCCACAACATTGTCGCCTCTTTTAGCCAGAGCTAATTTCTGTTGCTACTTTTTTTTCTCGCACAAGCAAGTATTTTGTCCCAAATTCTCCTTTTCACTTCCTCATGATCAAGTGATGTTAAGCGTATGAAGAGTCGCTTCTACAAATAAGACGGAAATGTAAGCAGTTACCTACACCGCGCAAGAGACTTAACAATGGCATCTAAAGCACAGACAAGACTTGAGCTTTATAAGTGAGGATTTTTATTAGGCAGCATTAGACCAATGAGGTAATAACAATTGATGGATTGTATTAACACTCGGCTCACTTAATTGATCAAATGCTTCTGGAGTTTGTCGCAGCCAATTATAACATAACGTAACCTGACGCAACACCTGGTCACTAATCAGAGATAATGATTGCAATCTACTCAAGATATACACTATCTATTTAACTTTAAACGGTTTTCCACCTAGCTTGTTGCAACATCCAGCAAGGTGACTAAAATCAGTCTTTCTCAAAGTAATCCAATTAGACTGGAATCTTTATTTACTTCAGTAACGACAATGAAGTAAATTATTATTGTTCTTAGTGATGCATGGTTTTGTTTCCCAGGGAACTCTGATTGTTCTGGTGAAGACAAACGCCTTAGGATTCTGCGCAATTGTTCCCGCAAGACCATTGTTGGCGTGGTGGGTTGCCCCTCTCTTCGCGCATGCTTAAATTGTGGCATACTCATTGAGCATGTGCGAGCTTGCAAGCACATGCACTGCCGATGTGGCAAGGACTTCTGCTTCATCTGTCTCAAGCCCAAAGACGGTTCCACATGGAAATGCGGCAGATACAATGAAGCTTGCACCGTTGCACCAGTACAAACCAAGATTCCTGGGGATGATTAAGAACCCCCTCCCAAAAAAAGATTAACTTCATTTCAAGTCTTGAGGGAATCGAAAAAGAAAAAAAATCAACATTTGTGTTTTCCAATTGCAATGCTTATTTTTGTTTTGTTTTTGTTTTGTTTTGTTTTGTTTTTTTTTTTCATTTTATTTTTTTAATTTATATGTACTGATTTTTTTTGATGACTTTTTATTGTAAAGTGCCATGAGCAAGTAATGATAATGGCACAATATAAATATTTATTAATATTTGTTTTATTATAATGCGAACGTTGAAAGTTTGGTTGAGCTGCATGCAGTTTAACTGAGAGTGAAATGAAAATGCTGTTATATTTAATTAAGCGTTAATTAGAAGACAAGACAAGACAACTTTATTAAATTTTCCAAAGAGTACATTGATAAAACACCTGACACCGCAGGTAGAGAAAACTAATCGTGGTGGGCTAGGAGAAAGAAAACTAAACGAAATCTGCTAGCCTCAGTTCAAGGGAAAAAGAAACGTATTATAGAAGAAGCTGAAGAAAAACTACGTGAGAAACACATACCGTAGAATCCCGGTTATAAGCCCTGGGCTTATACAATTTCGTAAGGGTTTTCGGGTGGGCCTATAATCGGGGGGGCTTATAACCCGGGGGGCTTATAATAGGGAGGAAAAAAACGTCTAAAATCCGTTCTATTAAAATGAAAATAGGTAACAGTATAACAGGGGTATAACCGGAGGAAATTTCTATTAGCAGAGAGGTGGGCTTATAATCGGGTGGGCTTATAACCGGGAGGAAATTTCTATTAGCAGAGAGGTGGGCTTATAATCGGGGGGGCTTATAACCGGGGGGGCTTACAACCGGGATTCTACGGTATTGCACTAATCCATTACTAAAAGGATACACTGTAAGAAACTTAAGTTAGAGCAAAATCGAAGTAGTTGAAACAAAACAGGATCAGACAATAAGGATGTACAGCTGTGAAGAGTATAGATGAACTTTTGAAATGATAGATTAATTCTAAATCTTCATATAAATCTTCATTTTCTAGTTTCATTCAATGGGAGTTTCTAATCAAAAAGGTATTAAGATAAAATTAGCAGTGGCTTTCAACTTATGTTATTGAATGAAAAGTCGTTTTTGCATCGATCTTTATAACAATAGAAGCATAGCAGCAAATATCTGGAGCGTAATATTTGTCAGTCATACTTTTAGGTGTACCGTTAACGTTGTTGAGTGTTCTTTAAAAATGAAAAAGTTAAATGTTGTCCACGAACTGTAAGATTATAGTACATGCAAAGAATACAAATGTGTTGTCTTTTATTCCAAGAAACATACGTCGCCTAGTTGTTGGTTTCACCACAGTGACTAATTAATGGACGCATAAGGCCTCTTACGAGGTTTCCATGACCCAAGGCTCCAGGGACAAATTGCTTGCCAACGTTCACCCTCCACTCAACCCTGAGATGTGTGACAGGACAGACCCGGGCTGGGAAGATTGTTCTAAAGAATTTGTATCAGGGATCATAGCCAAATAGGACTCTATTGTGTAGATTTACTCTTGTTGTATCAATGAGTCCTCTTTAGCCCGCCTTTACCGTTATAAGACCGTAAATTAAGGCATTCCTTCGGTTAACAGAGGTGAGAAACCCAGTTTGTGGTTTAGCATAACGTTACTGAGTAATACCTCTCCTTTGGCGCTCGCCGAATTTCGTCAGCCCCATAATAAAGGTAAATCTACATAAAACTTCTAGTTCACGTGCTGCTCTAATTTTCGAGTCTTGATGGTCAACCTATTAAGGACTCTTAAGTGTGACCATTCAAACGAAAGTTCAGTTCGTGGACAGCCTATAATATTATATTGTTGTTGTTGTTGCAATCTTTGTATGTTATGATGAATGAGATATGGCACGATTTTGCGTTAGCCCAGGCGCATTTGATGAAATTCTTATTAATTACTTAAATATTTCTTTTGCCCGTACGAACACTTAGCGAAGTGGGTTATCTTTTTTATCCGCCTAAAGGATCTAGTTCAACCTTCAGTCCCGCAAACGATGCCGTTGGTTCAGGCTTCCACCGATGTAATCTTGTCCTTCCAACACAAGGAAACTGATTACAGCTCAGTCAATCCTGAAGTGTTTTGGCCACTGATGAGTGATCGCTGCAGCACCATCTCCTAGAATTAAAGACCTTTTTGATAAAGCTGATGTTACCAAAGAAAACGTGGCGAAGCCGTCGGAAAATGGCCGATATTCTTATCCTCATAATGACAATTGAATTGTCATATTAAGCGGGGAGCTTACATGTTCTTTGAAATCAAGGAATTAAGCAGCAGGCCGTATCCACACCGGTCTCCACCGTTTTACGGAAAACGGTCAGAATTTTTAAAAATAACCATATTTTTAAAAATGAAACTAAATTCTCCAAGCCTAATCTTGAGACTTGGCCAAAATCCTGTCCGAAAGACTCAAAAGCCCAGGGAATAGTACTTTGGAGGATCAAAATCCAAAACGTTTTACCAGGGTAGCATTTTCCCCTAGAGGGATGCGCTTTCGCCGCCCCTGTAATCAAAAAACGGTCACCATTTTCCCTGCATCCGCGCCTGCGCAGTCCTTACCACACTGTGTTTCATCTCTGTATGTATGGTGGACCATCTCTAAAAGATACAAGGAATTATACACAATCACGCTTCAGACATTTAGTTTATAACTCAGAATACCTCCCTAATGCTGCATCCTGTAAGATTCCCCCAGGCTTTTGTTGTACGCGTTACGTTGTTGAAGTTTGTTCATTCATGTCATTTTTGGGGACTTGTTCTGCTCTTGATATGAATATTTCACACGCATTTGCAACTCTCTGTGTCTTCAAAACTGCAATGACCCCCCCCCCCCCCCCCCCCCCCCCGAGATGATCAGTCTCTGAAGAGTCTGAACCAGTTCCAAGCATGTCTCTTTTATGGGGTGGTCATCCCTTCCCCCAACCACACTCTCCTCCCAACCTCCACATTGCACTATGACGTGTCACCACCTCTCATTCCCCCCCTTCCCTAGTGGTATGTAAAACCAGCTTCCCGTTCGGTTACATCTCCTAAAACGCGTTGATAAACTATAACTTAAAAATGGAATCTCTCACCTCGAAATAAAATCTCTGCATTGGCTCATTATACCTGCAAATTGTAAAGACGAAAGTCCTTCTTGCACACACTTTTCTCTTTCGAACAAACAATTATAATGAATGCACTGAAGACCGGAAAGATTTTTTATTTGTATGGGAAAAGTCCCTTTCGTAGGGGGGAAATTTGGTTAATGTTATCTCTAAGATGTTTGTTATGATGAATTGAACAAAACCTTCCTGGGGGAGTCCCCTTTCTCTGTCTTAGAGATTCCAAGAAAAGTGAGACCATCGATTTGCATAGCTAGATCAAGAGTTCGTGCCCTATGCCAGTTTTGTACCTCGGAGAGAAAATCCTCTAAGTGGTGAACATTACTGAATCAATATTGCAGCTCTACAAGTTCCTTTTCCTTGATATGTGAAGTGTGCACCCTGTCAGACGATAACAAAGTTACAGCACGATTTTCGGTTTGCCGGGGAATTCCTAAGCTGAATTAATTTTAATCTATGAGATTTTTAATAGCTGAGGGACGAATCCCGATTTTTGGGAATTTTCCCCTCCAGGTATTGAATACATTTCATCAAAAGAACCAGCCATCGTTGATCATTTCGTACCTCCACTTGATTCAGGTCGGTAGTGTGGGTTCATCCTTTTAGTTTGTTGCGTTTTCAGTTGTGGCTTCATCTTTTTCACTCCCTACGGTTCACTTAAAGCGATGGCTCCAGGACAAATTCAAATATATGTGAAAGGTCTGCAAGGCGAGACAACCGCTGTCGAAATTCACAAGGTAGGTTTTTCAAGTCCGTTCACTTATTACTTGCGATAACGCACGCAAGAAAGTCGAAAGTCTTTTGATCCTCGCTGGAGGAACGTTTTATTGATCATTGTCTGTGTTAATTCATGGGTTTGTTGGGGTCGAATAATTTGCTTATGTGGTTGTATAAATGTGATGGGAGTGTAGTGGCATACATATGTCATAATCCTTCCAGTCGGAACACTATACAGGATTTACAGTGTAAGCACAGGTAGCCCAAGCTCGAAAGAGCGGCTAATCGTTGCCGGCTGCGCAACATTTCAAATATAAGGATTTGTATGGGAAGTAAAACAATTGTTTCTAAAATCGGAAAATATTCAATAATGGTTCAATAATTCAAAATGGTTCACCTTACGTCAGTAGTATGTTTCTTGCTTTCTATGTAACTCCTGAGCTTACGTTCAATAGACTTCATTCGTATTCTCTGTAATAAGCTGGAACTCGCGTGCACACGAGGCTTGAGCGAGGACTTCCAAGGGGTGGTCTGGTGTCGCCTTGTCGCTCGTTTACGAATCTGTCGGCTGTCGTTTGTTTCGTTAGGGGTAAATGTCGCTGCCGCAAAGAAACCAATGAGGAATGGAAAGTGAATTGTCGCTGTCGCAAACTGTCGCCCGTTTTCTGCCAATTTCTGTCGGTTGTCGATGTTTTCGAAGAAGATTGTCGCCAGTTTTTGGAGCAATGTCGCTTGTCGCTTCTACCCCTTGGAAGGCCTCTTAAGCGGGAGAATCTTCTCATATGTAGATGTATTCCCAGGCCCGCAGGGAGGGGGGGGGGGGGGGGTGCGACGGGTGCGTACGCATCCCCCACGGGCCGTGAAAGTCCGTTTACTAGATACCGGCGATAAGCCAAAAGAGGATACCACTGCAAAAGCCTTGAGGGATTTGCACCCAGATCTTAACGTCCTCTTGAAATTTTGTTGCACGATTCCAGCCACCAGCTGCGAATGTGAATGGAGCGCAAGTGCCATAAGACGGCTCCAGGCCACATTAACAACATAGCCAGCATAGCTCAAAGAAGGTTCTCTCGTAAATGCGAAGTGGTAGATTTGTTTGCCAAGAAGCATTCAAGGAAGCTTGAGCTTGGTACACTACCCAGCGATTAAGCCCAAAATCCATTTCGACCAAGAACTTTTTCTTAAGTATTGACGTTTTTACGTTTGATTTTGAATTTCTGATTTTCTATGTAACGTCCTTCAAAGCGTACAAAATGAAGTCTTGAACGGCCAAGTTTTTCAAAATTTCCTGGGAGAACATGCCCCCGGATCCCCTGTCAATTCGAGCCTTCGGCGCTCAAACGCACCTCCCCACGCAAAAACCTGTCTACGGGCCTGATTCCTATGCAAGAGCCTCCACTTTGTGCTAGATCCAGTTCAATACCGAGAATACGAATATGGTCTATTGATTTAGGATGCCACGGTGAAGGAATTCTTGGCCTTATTGTCCAAAAAGAATGGCATACCAGAGGAGGCCCAACGTGTTATTTATGCAGGGAAGCAATTGGACCCAACAAGGGAAGACCGCCCCCGTCTGAGTAACTATGGCTTGCAGCACCGGTCCACAGTGTTCCTTGTTCTTCGTCTGAGGGGAGGGTCAGACATCCCCCCTCCAAAAGAGCTGGATGACGCAGTAGAGCTATGTGATGCCCCGGACATGATCACTTGGGATGATGATCCTGAGAATAAGAGAGCCAAGATGCCCTGCGGGCACGCTATAAGTAAGTCATGTTTGTTGTTGTTGTTGTTGTTGTTGTTGTTGATTGTGTGTGTACGTACGTGTGTGTCTGTGCACTAACTGTGCCCTGATTTTATGTCGTATTGATCGTATGGTCCTCATTTCTATTGCAAGCCAAAAGAAGTTCTGCGTAGGGGGCTATCATTTCTCCTTTATCCTTTTATCAACGTACTCCTAAATCAGTAACGACTATACTAGGAGTTATGAGAAGAACAGAATATCACAAAAATATATATATATCATAAAAATGAATATGTATATAAAATTTAGAAAAGGAAATCATTATAGTAATAATTTATATGAATATTAAGATGTCAAGATACATTAATGAATAAATAATGACCTAAGAAAAAAGTTATAATAATAACTTAAAGGTGATTTCCAGTCCGTATTGCGCAGTCTCAGCATCCCAATGTTTGTGCAATCTCGTTCCCAGAGCCCACGTGTCTTTTGGCCAGCGCCAAGACACGGAGCTCTGAAATAATCCATTTTTTTGCAATCTCGTTCCCAGAGCCCACGTGTCTTTTGGCCAGCGCCAAGACACGGAGCTCTGGAATAATCCATTTTTTTGAATTTTTTCATTGGCTAGAAGTTCGAGCATGGGCAGTTGAGCCGGAAGTTGCTTCGTAAACAAATATGGCGGAGCAAATTGGCGGGAAATACTCCTGTCAAGGTTTTATCGAAAGTTTCAGATCGCCGGTACGTTTGTAAATACTGCAATTCAACCTTTTTGAGTCGTCCGATTGCTTTGTTTGGATAAAATTCAAAGAAAGAAAACCTTTCAATAATTTTTGAGAATGTAACAGGTCTAGCTTTCACGGAGGACGATGGGCTTCCAAAACAAATTTGCGCAGCTTGTCACAATAGCGTTAAACATTTCAAACGTCATTGAGGATAACGAGAGGAAAGAAGGCGACAGAAAGTGCATCCATCCAGAATCAGCGAGAAGCCAAACAAGGAAAAGCGACGGAACAGAACGCGCGTCTGTAGTCCGGCAAAGCTTTGCCAAAACGTGGAAGTGAGGATCTTGCCAGAGTCAATAAGAAAACATGAACCTCCCTAGCAAAATACAGGGGCACCCAACGAGCCAAATCAACCAAAAGATGTAGAAAGGAATTTTTAAGTACCTTGTGGTGTTTGAAGTGATGTTTTCATAAGCTAGAAAAAGGTCATCTGTTCGGATTCCCTAGCTGAAAGTTTACTTGCCCGAAAATGTTAGGGAACAAAATCTTTCTTTGAGAAAATGCAAGCTGAAATGAACTTTCGACGACCCTTCTAGGGAGCTATTTTCTTTCCGAAAATGCTAGCTGACGTTTTTGACTGCCAAAAACAGCAATTACGACCTTTCCGAAAACCTCAGGGGTTATGATTTCCCAATTGCGAATCTTTTAGGTCACGTTTTAGTTACGAAAATCCGAGTGCCCTCTTTAATCGACACCGAAAACCCAAGGCGAATTACCCTCCACCGAACAGATATCGACCGAAACTTGTCGTTGGGTGCCCCTGAAAATAAAGGAATGTTGATTTTGGCAAAGACTGCATTGGCTACGCAATAGTGAGGTTTGTTCATTGTTTTGGTGTTCTTGATTGTACATGTCTTAAAACTAAGGAACTGGAATAAAACGATTTACGTTCATGCATTGTTCTGATGGTTGAGTTAAATATTTTGCTGACTGATATGTTAATGCAAAATTGACAGAATTATTAATTATAAATTATGACACTGTTTGAGGTCATTAACTTGAAAAACCATATCTGGAGATTTGGAGGCTTGAACTCATGGTGTAAGTACTGTATCTTGACTACTTACCTAGAGGTTGAACCACTGACCACCTGGCTAGCCCAATGGGATGAGGCACCAGTCAGGTGATTGGGAGGCCGCAGGTTCAAATCCCGGTTGTACAACACTTAGGGTCTTTGTAATGATGTGCAAATGTTAGGCTTTCTGATCTAGTCTTCTTGGATAAGGATGATAATCATAGGTCCCACCCTGCAACATTTTTCATAAACAACTCTGTGGGATGTTATTAGGTGAATGGAAGTGATGGGAGACATATTATGTCATGGGCTACAGCTTATGGTATACTTAGGGACCGGTCACTATTTATGTCGGGGGGGGGGGGGAGGGAAAATATTTTGATAGATGAAAATTTTTGCCAGGCCCTCCCTCCTCAGGTCTAAAAATGGCAAGTAGCCCCCCCCTTAATTCAATATTTCATTGATGACCCCCCCCCCCCCATTTTTCCACTTATGATTTTATTTCCGTATTTTTTCATATTTTGCATCATATAGATACGACTAGCCTATGCCAAAAAATACACCTGGTGAATGTCTGGGATGAGCAAGACGAAATTACATTATAAATCATTGAAATGTCATTGCTTACCCTATCAGATAGCCTAATAAGTCACAAAGTCAGCAGATAAAGAGATTTTGGCTCTATAAAGTAGTGTTTTGTTGCAGTACATGCAGTATAGGAAAAATATTCCTTTCCAGCAGTGGAAAAGTTATATATCTTCTAAAGTTGCCATCACAAAATTTGCAATCAAGGTGCCACTTTTCAGATGTTGGACACCAAATATTAAACCCTGGAAGATAAATATTTTTTCCAATATATTTCCCAAGGTGGAAAGCAATATTTTTTGTGTTATGTTATTCAAATAGTTTGTTAATTTTGATATTAAATGCAGCCAAAATCAAACACTGAAACAGGCTGATCTGGATTTTTGAAAAAACTGTAATACTTTAGCAAGGACCACCGTTGCAAACTAGAAGAGCCAGATCCTGTAATAGATCTAGCCAGCTATAAAATTGTAAACTAGAAAACAGTAAAAAACAAGCAGGCTGGTTGCACGGCGAGGAATTTATATATTTAAATATATATATTTCTCGCCGTGCAACAAGCCTTGCTTGTTTTTTTTACCGTGATCTGGATTTGTCTTTTATTAAAGTGTGAAATATTAAAGCAATGAAGTTTATGACAATATTCTTCTAACTGGGTTGTCCATCTTCACCACCTGGATCTTTGAAATTGATTTATTTCGTAAAAGTAATCCCATTTGCAAAAGCACAGACAAGACCCCTTGCAAAACCTAAAAAATGATGACCCCCCCTATTAATTTTTTTTAAATAGCCCCCTCCCCACCTCTAACCAATCTAAAACAGCCTTGACCCCCCCCCCCTTCCTTTTCCCCCCCCCCCCCCCCCCCCTCTACATAAATAATGACCGGTCCCTTATGAACATCAGATGTTGTGAGCTCTCTCTTATCCACAAAATGAATGCTGTCTTGCTGGGAGTTGGTAGTGCTACCGTAAAAAGGGTTTGTGGATCTAGATCTATCATCTGTGAGTTACAATTGAAGTACAAGTTCGTACATTTTTTTAGTCTCAGTGCAATGAGGGCATCTCACAAAATTTAATTTTCCTTTTTTCATTGTCACAGTCCTGAAGTACTTTAGTATGTATACAAGCAACATAATTGGATAAAATAAAAATGCTATTATAAAGTGAACTTACGTGTGCCTTTGGCACAGACTGGTAGTTAATAAAATAATGATTGATTTTTTTGATAGCTGAAAGTGTCAAGGCATTATTAAGTTCATTGACTTATATGTAATGAGTTCATGAATGCTAAAAAATGTTGTGTTGGGTTAATTGCATAATATAGTTTTTGGAGAGTGATGGATTTACACTGAAGTGTTCTGAATTCTGGTTTTCCATTTTTCTGGCTTTTTATGTTATTATATTTTGCAAACATATCTCCATTAAAAATACTAAGCCAGAAACACGAAAAAGCACATTGTCTATTTTTGAATGCAGGCTGATGAATTTCATTTGCTGGTCTGGCAATCATGTCATGTCTCATCTGATGACACTTATGTAAATGTAAATTCAACTTGTTACCAACAGGGCAAAAAAATATGCTGGACAGAATGTAGCCCTTGTTGAAGAAAAGAACAAAAGCAAAAGAAAATAACTTTTTTAATTATTAGCTTTATTTTTCATCCCTGATTTTTACCATTATTTTATTATGATAACTAGAATAGCTTACTGATTTCAAACATTGCACCACAGCTGTGCCAAACTTCAACAATTTTTTTTACTATAAGTTTAGGTTGACTTCAGAATAACATTTGAAACCATGTCTTTCTACTGTTGTGCAGCAGCACATCTATTGATACATGTGCATGACAGTTAACTCAACTTGGTTAATAAACATCATGCTGACGCTGTCATAAACTCACTACATGAATTATACATAAAGTTAAAAGGCTGCACCACTGATCAGTATTTTATTTGTGAAATGTTTCAGAATTAAATTAGACATACGAGACAAGGTTGTGCTAAAGCTGACCAAACCTGGTATGTGCCACCAGAATATATATATAGCCCTCACACACTTCAACATCGTTTTTCCCTCAAGTCTCTCTAGCAAATGGTTTAGTAAGGCACTAAAAAGACAAGGAACATTTAAATATGTTTAAAAAAATTGAAACTTGGGAAGCAGGAAGAACCCATTATTGGATTGGCATAGCCTTGCTGAAATCAGTAGGCGGAAAGGTGAGAGAACCTGTGTCTTGGTTGTTCACACCAAGACAGCCCACTTATGACGCCGAGTCCGGCAATCACAATCAACTCAGCCCCAAAGGAAAGGATTAATCATAATTAATACTATCGGATCGAACGAGCCGTGTCAACAACAAGTGCTTGTACTGTACTCTTTCCTAGCCTGACATTGCTGCAATCCACGAGGACTTCAGGATGACCAAAAAGCAAACAACATTCCCTGGCATTTTTAAGTATGGTAATCTTTTTATTACCTTCTTCAACAACGCTTTGAATAATGCACACATCTAAAAGTCCTTCTAACTTCTCCACTTGATCTCTCATCGATGCGTTGAGAGGGAAAAAATTGACCACGGAGTTCGCCGCCTTACTGAAGGTGATGAAACATTGCTGGCAATACTTGATAAATCAGTGATTTCCCGAATCCCGTTTGAAGTACGACCAGAACATTCTTTTTTCTACGCAAACTGCTCGTATGGCATCATGTTGCTCTCTTTTCAACTCCTTTTCCCTCAGTTTTTCTAACGAAAAGTCGATCGCCTTATGAAAAAGACTCCATTTTCAAGACTGTGACACAGGCGCCGTAAAACCAGAACTCCTAAAATCTTGGAGCCTGAAAATGGATTATTCCGGCATCCAGAGCTCCGTGTCTTGGCGCTGGCCAAAAGACACGTGGGCTCTGGGAACGAGATTGATGTTTGTGAGGCTCACACGTTGGAATTCGAATCGATGTTATTCGTTACGAACCACTTACCTTATAGTTGAGGCATTTTAAATTCTTTTCCCAACTGTTTCTTTGATTTTTACAGCTACGAAGTTGTTTTCTCTGGTGATATCGGAAAGAACGAAGCATAAAAGCTTTGCATCAACAATGGCGGTTGACATGAACTTTGAATTTACTTCATGTAAGTGATTGCGAAACATTACATTTTGTGACGTCTTACATGAATCAGAACAAAAACCGTAAACAAACTCTCGAGACTGCGCAATACGGACTGTAAATCACCTTTATAATATAGCTCGCGCATCTTTTCATTGAAAACGAGCGTGCCTTATGAGAGTACAAAGCACGCAGATGACGCCATTTGTCTGCGCGTGCAGTTTCAAAATCATTACAAATCTTGCATTTTTCACAATTCACAACATAAACTTCTCGATTAAAATATTCCATTCATACCATAGAACTGACGAGACGAATTCCAACTGCTGTTTGTTTTAACTGAACGGTTTTAGCCTCCCGTTGAAAACAATTTTTACAACAAGGCACAGTGTTGACGCAACATGTACGATCACTGACGCAATTCCGCGCGCGCAAGCTGAGAATAAAATTTGCTCAGTTTTCTCACAAATTGAAATGAATTTAGCTACAAATGTGGCAAAAACTATATTATAAAACAAATTAAAAAGCCTTAACCGTGCTTTGTTCTGTTATAAGGCACGCAAGGAAGTGACGAGAGCACGAAAGAAGTAGTTAAAAGCACTCGCCTGCGGCTCGTGCTTCTTCCTACTTCTTTCGTGCTCTCGTCACTTCCTTGCGTGCCTTATAACAGAACAAAGCACGGTTAAGGCTTTTTTATTTGTTAATTAATAGCTGGAAGTGCTACAGCTTTGAGTTTATCTAGGGCGTTCACACTGGCATGGTTTATAATAATAATAATAATAATAATAATAATAATAATAATAATAATAATAATAATAAACTTTATTCCAGTGTCATGTAACTTTAGCATGGTATTGCTAATAGGCTAGTTTCGAATTGTGGGAGAACAAAAGAACAGAGTCGAGGTTCAGGGGAATAATTTGCATTTTCTTTTGTCAAAAACAAAGGAAAATGCAAATTATTCCCCTGAACCTCGACTCTGTTCTTTTGTTCTCCCACAATTCGAAACTAGCCTATTGGGGTACTGTAACATAAATAACAAAAAATAATAAAATAATGATTCAATTATTTCGAGTTGTGTACCTTGGAGTATTCCACTCAGTTGTTACTTGCATTTTCTCGTTGTTCACTCTCGCTAAAAAAACTCTTGTTTACAACAAAAAATTATGAATTACGCGTGGATAGCACTAGAAAGCACTGCACGACTTATATGTATCCTTTCGTACGGTGTCGAATCGTTAATGTGTTGTTGCAAGGACGTACCTAGTGTGTGTGTGTGTGTGGGGGGGGGGGGTCCTGGGGTGCCCGTGACTCCCCTTTGTAAGCCTTTTTTTTTTTGTAAAGAAAACAACCTACAATATTCAGGTGGAGAGAACGCCATGACTATAAACTTGGCCTGCAGAGGCCACAGTGTGACCCCCCTTTGACAAATCCTGGCTACGCCCCTGTGTTGTGTAACGTTGGATCAGTTGGAGAGCTTTTGTCTAGCCGTAGTGGTCCTCCCTCTGATCGCCAGTGATCACCTGCCAACCTGTTCTAAGGATTGACAAAACAACTGTCTTATGGCAGGAAGGTCAAATAATTCTCTCCTATACAGTCGCTATAGTGGGAAACACCAGATAATATCAGAAACCCATAAGAGTTGAAACGTGTAACTGCCCTTTGTGTGCTTAAAAACAAGCTTCCGAATATTCAATTTGCTAAGTACCATATTTGGAACATCAAGAGAGAAACATTCAACCAATCAGTTCGCAAGGACACCGTGACGCAATACCACCAATGTTCCCGCGCGAAATTAAAAATGGCGGACACGTCGGTGAGACGAAAACAAAAACAGAAAAGTCCAAGAAAGCTGTCCTAAAATAGAGGGAAAAAGTTCGGTGAAACACTCGGAGGAAAAACGGAGGTGGAGAAATTTGAGGAGGTGCAAAAGGTTATTGAGAACACCTGGCAGAAACCTCTGCGACTACTTTTTACTCGCGGCAAAGACTAGAGCGAGAGGTTTCCAAATATGGTATTTAGCACTGAATATTCGGAAGCTGTGAACGCGCGTTGCACGTTTCAACCCTTATTATGGGTTTCTGATAATATAACATGACATGCAGAAAAGCATTATTGCCAGTCACTGTCTTTGTTACCTATACATGAAGAGATGCAGTTTTCCTCGAAAGCCGTTATAATGATAATGTAATATCTGTGAGCGAATAAGACGGCTTTTCATTTTAAACTGAAAAGTGTTTTCTTTTCAGCTCCCGAATCTTTAACTATATATTGTCGCAGCATCTTGAGCGCAGGCCGGTCGCGGTTTTTATGTCCATACATCAGCGAAGACGAGCCCCCGGTTTATTGTGGCGCTGAATGGGATTACATCGACGTGAGACGCCTGGCTGTTTTGACAGATGGCGAGATTAAGGAGTTTGAAGAGGCGATCTCCAAGAATTATTTGATTAAGGCACTGGGTATTCAGGAGTGCCCTAAATGCAATTCAATGGTGGAAAGAATCAAGAAAAAGGACGTCCGAGTGGTGTGTCCTTTGTGCAGCAAAAAGCAGAAAAATCCTTTCGAGTTCTGTTGGCACTGTCTTCACGAGTGGACCAACACCTCCAGTGCCACTGAGTGTGGTAGGTAGTTATTTATAATCGGGTCCATTTTAGATTTTTCGTCTTGTTTAGCCTTGTTTAAAGCATACTTGGCCACTATTTTGTTCATTCCGTTATCAGTTACTACGTGATTGTGTACACTATGTATCTGCAACACGAATCCAATCGAATTCTACCTGTTCAATGTTACTTGTTCTCAGGTTGGGAGAAAAAACAAAAACAAGTACAATCTAATTAAATATAACGGCTCAAGGATCGAAATTACACTGATTTGAATCGCTTTTATGCGCTATATCCGCGAAAACATGCCATTAGAAACAATTGTATTTACTGACCGCACACCGATCGGCAAAAATGCTGATGCGTCTTCCCAACGCATGCCGTGGGAGGACTGTTGTGCGGCTCCCAGCCACAGCTCCCACATTTGTTGTGTGGAACTGTCGCTTAAAGGAGTGCTAAGTACTCCCCTCGGCAGTACTGAGTAAAGAGCAACAGAGCTGGACTTTCGGGTTCAACGTTGTTCGACGGCTATGCCATCCTGATGAGTTCTAACAAGGATGAAACAGCTGTCCAAGGCTGCCACTGCCCGGGTGATAGTGCTGCACGCAGGCGTCAGGTACTGGCCAGACCATGAGTTGGTGTGTCACTTGCTTTAAATTTTGCATATGAAACCGTCTCTCTCCTTGCCTTACTCCAGTTAAAAATATTGAACTTAACTAAACCACTTTCTTTTGCATTAATTTTATCTCAATGCCTTAATTTTCCAGGAAGCACTTACTGCACTGGTGAAGACAGGCGGCTGAGGATTCTGCGCGCTTGCCCTCGTAAGACCATCGTTGGAGTTGTGGGCTGCCCCTCTCTTCGCGCATGCGTAGCATGCGGCATGCTAATTGAGCACGTGGAGGCTTGTAAGCATATGAAATGTCGATGTGGCAAGGAATTCTGCTTCATCTGCTTGCAACCCAAAGAAAACTCCTCATGGCAGTGTGGTCGGTACAACGAAGCTTGTACCGTGGCACCCGAGCAAACTGTAATTCCTGGCGACAATTAGAGTGCCTAGAATCACATTTCCAGTTTTGAATCGGGCGCGGGCTAGTATGAAGGATCAAAACTGTTGATCGCATGAACTGAAATGGTTACTGCAGTGCTTATAATTTATGTAGCTATGCTTCTTGTAATCTGGCTCAGCAAATGTACAAGTGAAGGCTAGAGTTTGAATAATTGGCTTGTAACTACATAGCGAAGGAATTTGACTGGTGCGCTGTATATGTACATGTATATAGTACATCCCTTTTTATTTTGATAGCTTATCGAGTTTTTGTAATGGAAAAAGTCGCTAAACTAACAAACTAGTCAGTCATGTAAACCAAAGCTGGCTCAGACCCAGTAAACCAGTTTTTGTTTAGAAGAGCATTACCAAAGAAGGCAATGCCACTCTTCAATACTAATTAATTTTCCTACCTCTATTTCAGTGTAAGTAGAAGTGGTAATTGGACATATATATTAATTTGTTTTCTTAAATGCGCAAAGGTTTGAGTCTTTATTCCCTTCGCCAGAGTTTATAATGCTATAAACGTCTCGAGTACATCATTACTGTAATGGCTGAAACTTAAATCGTAACCTAAACGACGTTAAGCAGTAAAACTAATTCCATGGAGAGTAAAAGTTGTTACTGCCTATTACATAACTTTCTGTCTAACAATATTAAACTGCGGAATTCCTGGACAAAATACACCATCTCTCTACTGCTTAAAATGGCCGGCAAATGTTCGGAAAGACCGACAATTAGACACTTTTACACCCTGTTCGCGCGATCTCCAAGTGACTGGACTGCTTTTAGTCACTTGAATCGGTCAGACATCAACAACGTGGCGAGACCGGAGCAAGAAGAGCAAAACGAGAAGTTACTGGGGGGATCCCTTACCCCCATCGATTTCCCCCTCGGGTCGTTTTCTTCACGTTTCAGATTTGTCGAGCATCCGCTTGACTACTACTTCCATGTTAGCGCCATCTTGTGTTGGATAGTGATTTGCCACTATCTCAACATTCATATCCAACAATGTTGGATATGGGATCCAACTTTGTTCGATAGTTTGGTTTGTTTACGTCACCCGTCAGTTACGCCATTCCTTAGTGGTCCACACCCCCCACCCCCCCCCCCTCCCCCTAAGGAAAATCCTGGATCCACCCCAGATTATTTACCCTGTTATTAACGGTAATGTTAATCACTAATAGCCTGGTGTAAATCTAATTTGTATTCAAGCACGCGTTAGAGGTATCTTCAATACAGGATCGTCAATTGACGAAATCAACAGATAAAAAATAGGGCAACAGGCTGGCTTCCCCTTAAGGCCTGGCAAAACGGAAAATGCTTGGTTATCATTTCATCAAACATTGTTTGGTGTCCCGGCAAACATGTTGATGTTTGAATCCCTGGCCAAATGGTTATCAAACACGTCGATCAGACACAATCAAACAAGACCAAACAAGATGGCCAAACGTTAAAATGTTTGGTCACCAAAGTTTTCCCGTTTGGTCGGGTTTTACACTAAGCTGCAGAGATGCAGAACGGAGTCGGAACCCTGGCACTCTTGATCTGTACACGCGTACTAAGTTGTAGCTTGATGCCTAAAGCATTTGGCTACTTTTTATGGGTGATAAAGAAAAGCGTTTTCCATCTTTCTTTCATCACAGCACTTGATCTGATGTGGTTGGCGTGATGATCCTAATGGCATGCAGGATGTGTGTTGCACAGAGAACTTAGTGGTTATGGCTTGCGCTGAGGCCTGTACTTCTATGAGATTACTGTGTTGTGGTTTATTTGCCAGCAGTGTTGAACTTATCTATTAGTTCTATCAACTGGCTATGCTGCCAACCCATCGCAAGTTATCTTGCGAAGTCACGATGCAATTGCTGTTCATCCAGTAGAGTAACTGTAAAGAAACTTCTCGGCGTCGTTTGTAGTCCTATGAATACATCTCGAAAGGCTAAGAGCTTTAAATTTCAAGTCTTACGCGAGTTTCTGTGACTGCTAGATTTAGTATGAAGATCAGCTCTCGCGCTTTTGTACGTAGAAATGTCATCTTCACCATGGTTCACAAGTTCAGCGCAAACGTTCCCGTTTTCATTTGCTTGAAATTGAAATAACGTGCGTGTATGCGATTGCGGTTATTTTAGCGCCACAGTAAGCGATTTTACACAACTTACACAATATCCCTACAATCCATAGTCTATATTCGTTAGGAAGTAACTTCGACGTCTTTAACTTAATCCAAGACGGCTCCTCGAACAGCGCACGTCTGTAAACGGTCCTCTAAGTGTCCTGACTGCGTAAACGAACAAAAAAATGCATCGACAAAAACGCATTCATTATTTTCATTCATAGTACAAAATTGGACTCCTTTATACATGTCATACGGTTAACAAACCCTGCATCTTTTGCAGTTTCTTTTAGCAAAATACCATGACGTCACATACAATAACTCGTGGTTAAACGGAGCATGGCATCTTTATGTGCTTGCCTTGTAAGACTGTAATCACTTCCCAAGCCCATCATGGAAAGGTTTCTTTCCACTGTGAGAGAACAATGCAGGACAATGGTATTAGTACTACCACACGTGATATTGACAACAGTGAATGAAATTAAGATATCAAAACTCTCTGACCAATTGAGCACAAAAAAATGCACCACAACAATATCATTTCCTTAGCAGGTTTTTACTACAATAAAATGAACTGAGGACCAAAGGTATACTGTTACAAGAATACCCTGTCCAAGATTCATATTCAACAGTAAAAACATCAGCAAAACCACAAAATAAAATATGATCTAAAAATATCATTTTAAGCTACTGCCACCTTGTTATGCAATTCTGACACACTATGTAGGATGAAGTGTAGGGGACGTAGTCACCGGTGTGGCAGTCTATCTCTACTAGAATGTGCTTATAGGGGAGGGATTTGCAGTTATGGGCCTACAGTAATTGGCACAAGCTGTTATAGTGTCCTTGCCAGGTCTCTGGTGAAGCTACATGTACATTAATAAAACAAGACATTTTTATTTCTCCTTAGTTCCATGCATAAAAACATTTAACACAACTGAGCCTGAAATCCTCAAAGACTGAGCAAATTTAAATTTCAAGAATATTCAAACTCCATTCAGTTTTATCACTGGTCACAAATTCTGTCCCCGACACCTGCTGTCTGCCATTAAACCTCTCTAGGAAACATCACCACATTTCAGTGTTTCAGTTCATTCCTCAAACAATTCTTTACACAGGCAGTTTCCTATGACTAGCACCGTTGATTGGAACACTCCAGTAAGCAGCATTTCTCTCATACAAAACCTCCTTAAGCAGACACCTGTCTGAGATGGACACCTCTCAGGGACACATCTCCCTAAAACCAACACCTCCCTACGTTGTTTCTGTGAGATTCTGGAAGGTTTTTGCTGCAGTTTGTCAGTTTGGTCATGGCTAAACTGTATTTGTTGCGTCTTCTTCTACCCTTGTGAACATTCCACGTGCATCTGGAGCTCTCTGTTTCTTCAAAATGTCACTGCCTTGCTGAGGACATTTCCATCTGCTGCTCACCTCTAATGTCACCTTCCCCTTAGTCTGATGCTTTCCCAAGATAAACAATCTGGAAGAGTTTCAACTATAACCCTGTTAGAAGGGTGGTCACCCCACCTCAACAAAACTCTCTTCTCACCCCCCCCCCCCCCATTTCACTATTATTTCATCGTCCCAGCCTCATTCACCCCAGCGATATGTCCATCTCCTTTTCAGAAATTCCTGGAAACGTTTACAATAACCCAGCTAGATAAGTAGCTTCTTTCGCCATGTCCTCCTCACTCCTGAAAACTATATTATTTGAGCCCGCTTCCAGCGTTTCCTGCTTATCGTGCTCAGCCAAGGCCTTGTAAACATCGTCATTTCGTTCGAAATCTCCTCTCTTCCTTGGTAGCACGTGCACGTGAACATGCTCAACCGTCTGTCCCGCATCAGGTCCATCTTGAATCGCGATCGAAAGCGAGTTGGCATTGTACGCTTTCTCAAGAACACGTGCGACCTTCTGGGTGCTCACAAATAAATCCGCAACTTCTTCCTCTGTTAAGTCGCAAAATCTCTTCACAACTCGAAGAGGAGATACAAGAACGTGTCCTGGGAGCACAGGTTTCCTATTCACAAACGCAAAAGATAGTTTAGACCGGAAAAATACCACGGATGGCTGAAGTAGAATGCGGCCAAAATTGAACTTTGTGGCCGCCATCTTTGATAGGAAATGCCGGTAAAATTGACGTACCACTTGGTGAATATCCGCTGTCTTGCATGCGGGCGTGTGAACAACAAAAACAAAATGGCGGCCACCACAACTGAAGATGACTGCAAAAAATCTAAGGCCATTCCTCGGGGAAGGCCAAAATCCGGAAGGGTATGGAAAAGCGAGAAGCAAAGGTAGTTTCTTGTTGATAGTAAAAGCTTTTTTAGGGAAATGCTGCGTTTATGATCGGCTCTTTTTCGTCTCGAGGTACTAGCTTTATGTGCACATGGTGGCCTTGTTGCATCTTATTCTACGTTTATTTCCAAAACCTAGTAAGCCGTTTAGTATTTTGGTTTTCGCTAAAACAAATCACTGCGCCGTCAAGTTAATAGTCAGTTGTGACGTGAATATTAATTATGTTTTTATATTTTTTACAATACGTTAAATTCCACGCACGTACAAGCAGGTCCTGGTGGGCAGTTTACTACCCCTGTCTTGGATGACGTCATCCAAGAATGTCATCTCTAAACTCGGTATTAAGATGAATTTATTTTACGACTGGCTCTTTCAGCGGTCAAGATGAATCAATTCTCCTGCTGTGATTGGCCACCCACGAGGTCAAGATGGAGCTATCTTGACCTCTCGGGATAGCCTGTTCGTCCCACTTTTCAGCATCTTTTAATAGTGTACATGTTGTAGTTCAATTTATATCTTGTGTATGGTAATGTATGATATTGAGTACAAAACAAAGGGAAATAAAAATTGAACCAAGGATAAAATTGAACCACAGCAAACACACCAGAGCTTTAAACTATAGAATACAATGTACAGGGCTACTTGCTGACATGCCTCATTCTACAAAAGCTTCCAACACATGTAAATGAAGTGAACTAAAGTTGCCCTGTATTTAAACTTGCTCCCTTTACCAGAAGTAGAGGGAATAGGATGATAGAAGTAAAAAATCAAAGAACAGTTCAAACTTAAAGACAGAACTACATGGGTTTTCTTTTTCATTTCTTTTTCATTTTACCTGCCTAATGATACAATTCATTATAACTTATGGCAAGGGGTGGCTCATCACGAGTTCATTTTCTTTTGGGGTGTCGACATTCTTAGTTTTTGCCCAAACAGGACCCACTGACTCATTGTCTTGGAACTGGAGAGCAGGCTGTTGTGGATTTGTGACATGCCTGAAGGTGACGAATGGATCATGTAGGAATCATGAAATCAATCTGCTCTCCAGGTTGCTTGATTCGATAAAAGTGGATCTAGAGTTCTTCATGCAGTCATCAAAGGCTAGTCAAGCTTGATTTTTACCCCGGGGGGAAGCTACTTCTTCATCATCAGGCAATAAGACCATTGACGAAAGCCCTTCTTTTTTGTCTTTTAATTATAATACACCCCAGGGGGGGGGGATACTCGAAGTATACATGATGGGAGGGGGGGTCCAACATATTTTTGGGGTTGAAAATTTACATGCTCAGTATTTTTTTGGGTCAAGAGATCTGTCACATATTTTCTTTTAGGTCTTAAAAAAATGTGTGTATTTTTTGGGTCACATCTCCAAGTGAACTTTTCGTTGCAATCAGTGGATCAGAATAATGTTCATTCGAACTTTTTTTCAGCTAAGTGTGCGACTGTTTGATTGAATAAATCAATATTGAGGTATTTAAGTATTGTATTTTTTTGGGTGGGATATTTTGATGCCAGGTATTTGTTTGGGTCTAAAATTTCAGGCTTCTGTATTTTTTTGGGTTTACAATATGAAGCTCTGTCAGACCCCTCCGTCATGTTTACTTTGAGTCCCCCCCTGGGATTTACACCAACTGTGTACGTGAAATAAGTCTGAAATAGGGTATTGAAGTTTTGATCAGGTCTGAAATAGGGTAGGGAAAATCACAGATTTTGGTCTGAAATAGGGTTAACGTTTCAGGAAGCGGGCTGCACATCCCCACCCAATTTTTCTGGGAGTACCCCCTGGAATTTTCCCAGTTTTATTTTCAACCATACAAGACAATACAGTCACAGGGAAAGTCATATGTAAGACTCATTGAAGTCCCTACTCTGTTCAAATAACTTTTGTTCATACTTTCATGTTTTGTAAAGTAAATCAGGCTTGGAAATTTCTCCATGAGTCCTTGAATACATTTCAGTATAATCTCTTCAAGCATTGAATGCAAATCACATTTACACATTTCTGTCCGTTGCCATTGGCTTGTGAGTGATATCAGGGATCTTACATTACCATGACAAGAATGACAAATGTAAACACTACTTACAAAAAATCAATAGTTCAGTATTGCATTAGCAGATCCACTTTGTAGTAATTACAATGTTGATCAATTAACAATAATCAAGTATTTCTAAGTGGTTTTTCTTTGGGTGTTTTTCTTGTGGTAGCCTAATATTCCTGGTTAAATATTACTTTGACTTGTCCAAATTGACAGAAAATTGGTATCAATGGGTTAAGAAGGGAAATGAAGAGATTGAAACATTTTCTGGTGTGTCTCTATGTTTTCCACATAACTTTGGTTTTGATCATGGCAAGTTGCTGATTAAAGGCCTGGACTTCAGCTTTTAACTCACCTGCAGGGCCATTTTTGGTTGTTGTTTGTGTTTTTGTTGCAGTCAAGGTCGTGTCTGCATACTCAACATGTATCATCAACTGTTCTACATCTCCAAAAAATTGCCGCTTCCTGCCAAAACTAAATCTCAGTTCATTCATCGATTTATAATAACTTATAATATTTTTATTATTTTGTTGTAGGAAGTCTGCAATCATTGGTGTCCAGCCCTTACACACATCTTGGAATAAAAAACAGGAAATTAGAATGCAGCAGAAATTGATGAAGATCTATGAGAAAGAGCTCAAAGACAAGACAAAAAAACAAAAAGAGGTGTGGGAATTTTCAAAGCTTTGAATTTCCTTGTTGTTCCCTCTGCAGCTATGTAAATCAAGATGCATTCAAAAAGCCATATACAGGAATAATTATACATACTTGTTTACTAGAGCTCTGCCATATATACTTGAGGTTTTTGAAGTTACTGGATTATGCAATGGCTCTGGAATATCCTGTGCAATTAAAATGTTTGAACATACATCTATCTCAAGTTACCATAAACAAGAAATCTATACACAAGTCACTTTTTCTTATGTCTGAAGAGAAAATACAAACTTTTATTATATCTTTCACTTAGTAGGCACGCTGTGATTGGTCAATTTTATGGGCTGTATGCTACAGTACGGCCTACTTCACTTCAACTAGTTTTCTTTCCCATGTGTTGGATTAACATCAGAGATATAATAAATATCTTACTAACCTCGTTTTCTCGGTCTGTACTGTAAGCTACGGATCCTCATTTTTCCCATTAATTTATGGCCCGCGCACTTTGCGCTTGGGCCATAAATCAATGGGGAAAAACTCAGTCTGTAACTTACAGTATGGACCTCGAACTCAGTTAGTAAGAGGTATCTATGGAATTCAATTATTGACTGTGAATATATGACTATCATATATTGAACTGGGGATTAAGTAATGACGATGAGGGTGATCATTGCACTTTTGAACACTACTTAGGCTGTGCACTGCACTGGTGTCGCAGAGGTCATGTGTTCAACTCCCTTACAAGCCTGAATTTTTTTCAGGCTTTATTTTCAGTACTGCCTAAGTAGTGTTCACAACTGTGATGATCACTCTGATCTTCATTCTTCAGAATTCAATTGTTATACGTAATGGTGATATGATGGTTTTAGAACATACTTGAAGTTTCTCTGGACAAATGACTCTTTGGGTTAAGAAAAAATAAAGACACACCCATGAAATGAGATTCTGTTACTGTTGCAGCATTCCTTTCAAAGTTGCAAACAAACTCCCTTGCCACTTTTATAGAAATGGGAGTTTTCCCACCCAGACCTCCATTTTAGGGTGACTTACATCAATATTTATTGGTACAATTTCTCCCTTCCAATTTACAGGACAAACGAAAAAGAATAGAAGAGAGAAAAAAAAGAAGAGAGGAAAATGAAAAAAAATCACAAGTTGTACAAGTGGTATGTTTTTTCATTCAACCTGTGCACTATGATCATCAAGGTTGTAGTCTCATTAACTTCCTTGATTTTTCAGTAAATATAAGTAAAAGATAAACTTCATGAGAAGAAGCTAAAGAAACTATCAATATCCTTGCATTCCCAAGAAAAGTTTTTACATTTGTGTCTCCTCCCTGCACCTTTCTTGAAACTCTGATTTAGTGCCATGTCCTTACCAGCTGTAAACGTTAACAATGAAAACTCCATACTTTCCTTCATAAATTTTGGCTTTTGAGACCTTCACCTCTCTGTAAATTCCAGTTTATTGTAAGTCCTCTATTAAACCATCCCTTATTTTTTCAAGCACATTTGAGGGGAGTTTGATACAGAAGGGGCGCTTATTTGATATATGCAATACTGAGAGCAAAGCAAGAGCAGTTTGGATTCTACATAAGGAACTACAGACAAGACAAAGTGAAAAGTTGAAGCTTAATTATGAAGTTGGAGGTTCACAAACTTGAAGACCAAAAATAATTTATTATTAGTGTGTTCTGAACTTCCAGCATCATCATCATTATCATCAAGATCATCTCATCTGAGATCTCCTCCTGAGAATTTAAGCACCAACACTGTAACCCCAAAATGTCTTAATTCCATGATATCTCTCTGTCACTGTACCTGTGTATGATAACATTTGCTTTTGTTTAATTTGCAGATAAAAAACACAGCAAAGATAAAAAGAATGAAGAAGAAACAGCTTCGAAAAATTGAAACTCGTTGAATCAATAAACTATTTTAATAAATGTTAATACAGACAATTTCTGAGCGAATTCAGAGTCCTCTTGGTTGGTAAAGTGGGGTACTTTACACTGTTTCATAAATGGTATATTCATGCCCTTCTTTTCAGTATCAGATATACTGGCTTAATTTCACTGTGACACCATTTAATATTGGTTAGTTATGGGTACAAAGCATCCCTGACCTGAAGGGGTACTCCATTATATGGGCTATATAGGTATGTGTGGCCCTAAAAGGTATGGGTTTTTAGCCGTTTTGGTCTGAAATAGGGTATTGATTTTGACCATTCTGGTCTGAAATAGGGTACAGTTTGTGCACTTTAGTCTTCAATTGGGTATGTTTTTTAGAATATACAGTTTCGGGCCAGTTAAGTTACCGGGGCTTTCCAGAAACGGGCCCATGGGCCTGTTTCTCAAAGTCCTGGTAATCTCAACCCACATATGAGAACGAGTCCGGGAATCGAACCCGGGCCACATTGGTGGAAGGCGAGTGCTCTCACCACTGCGCCACTGCCCCACTGGCCCCGCTGCCCCGGGCCCAAAACCATATTTTGCATGAGATCAAAATCTCAAGAAAAGTAGAGTGTGTTCTGACCTCTAATGAAGTCCATTTTGTTTCTTTAGTTAATAACATTACTGTATAATTTTCAAAACTTTTGAAACTCTAGAATAGAAAGCAAAACAGCTTAACAGGCCCAGTAATTACTGGGAACTTCGATAAACGGACCCCCCAGGCTACAACTAAGAAAATTTCAAGTTGCCAACCCCCCTGTGAAAGGAGATAACCATGGTCAAATTTCAGATTACGAATTATTGAAAAAGGAATCAGAATATAAGCTTATTAAAAGCGCGCCGTGTTTCCTCTAAGCAAAGCAATTATTTTTGTTGTCTTTCTATACCCACCAGTGGTAGGGTTGTTTTGGGACTCAATAGGGGTACGGTGCAGGCGGGATTTGTTGATCAACACACGTCATGCGCAAGCGTACAACAAGGCAAGTCGCCATCTTGGTTGCGAGATGTTGGGGAGTGATTAGCATTTTCGTGAGATTTTGTTGTGTTTCATGAAGATTCTTCTAAGGATATCAAGTATAAGAGGTAAGCTAGGGATTTAGAGTTACTGTTCTCTATTTCTGAAGTGTGTAATTGGCAATGGGTCCGCTGAAACGTTAAGAATTTTCGTTTCGGTGGCTGTACGTCCGTCGGACAATGGTTTCGACTGAAGTGTGGTGCTGCGATGTCCGATCACATGCATTTGCACGCTAAATAAGAATACGTTGAAGAGCGGGCCCTCGATTTAATTATCTGAAATGGTGTGGGGATCATCCCTTGAAATTTACAGCCATTAAGTCTGTTGATACACGTTTCAGCCCTGGCGGCTTGTCTTCTGTACTGAGGACAGAACTCACGAGTGAAAGTCAAGACCGAACGGTGTTTCATCAACTCGACCGCTGAGGCATAAACGTGCTCATGAATTTTATACCGTCTTGTATTTTCACCTGCGGCATTTGGGACCTCATAGCTTCGTGGAACACTTGCGGCTTAATTCATGTTGTGGAAAATTATTCCCCGGTAGTGACGGTTTGTTTAGGTTCATTCAGATTGGTAAGCCTATAAATGGCAAGGAAGTGAGTCCGGGCGCACCCCTCAGTTGTTTAGATCGCCGAAAGTTCGTGCAGTTTTTGTTTTGGAATTCTCCACATTGTGAACTGTTTAACAGTTTTGCGATTGAGCAAATCGCATGAATTTATGGGGATATTACAGCGGGGATTTGAACTCCTCTGTTCGGTGTCAGCGTGAAGGTGTTGAATCAATAGTGTAGTATAGATGCGTTCTTTTACGTCCGGAATGCACCCACAAAGTGATTGTGTTCTCCAGAGGGAGTTCTTTTGCTGTATTTAAAGATATTTTGTCATCAAGCGCCTTCCTTTGGCGTTCCTTAAACGTAAATAATTGCTGTTTAACGAAGAATTTATCGAGTGTCTCTCTTACTTGGACAGTTGTGGCACTTAGCAGAACACGAGAGTTTGAAAGCGAGAATTTACATCGATTTGCGTCGATTAATTTCCGGTGCAAGAGGACAAAAGCGTTGTTTTAAAACATATAGCGCCCATTTCAAATCTGCATGCCGTGTGTAAGTATATAAATTAATTCTTTCTGTTCTTTGGTTTGAATGTCGAAATTTTAGCAGTTTTGCTCCGTGTATGTCATTGCTATTATTCAAAGGTTAACGTGCTGCCGGGCGCCGACTAACCCCGAGTAAGGTGCCCGCTATTTCAGCTAATATCGCAACATTTCAGTTATGTCTGCCAAAGTTATTTCACAATTTCCGAGCGCCCCTCGAGTTGCTGAGAGGAAACGTTGTCTTGGCCGTGTAATACGTGCTTGTTTTCGGTTTTGTTTTTTATCTGAGTTGACACGATGATGGTTATAAACGAAAATACTGCACGCCTATAAATTATAACAATACTGTTGTACGTGAGGAAAATTGAGATGATGTCATCTAACATCTTGTGTGATTGGATCATGCTGCAAGAATCATGTCTGAATTGAGACTTGAGTATAGGAAAACTGTCAAACTGTGTTATATTATTTGCTTCCTTTTATGTGAACATTTTGCAATGTATGTTTAGATTTTAACTGTTATCAAGGAATACACACTTTTGAAAACTGTTGTACTCATCCAAAATAACTGATTTTGTAATCGCAAGTCATTAAGGGGAAACTCCTTCTAAATTAGGTTCTACAATAAAATTACCTAGCAACACTTGTGCAGGAGAAATATTTTTTACATCTGTACACCTTTGAATTGGAATTTCATGCTTCAAGAGTGCATTTAGGGCAAACAATAATCTATAAAGTCATGCAAAATTTAACACAAATAGAAGTTTTGAGCCCTTCAATTGACTCTGTAAAATTTCATTACTTTCTTTGTATTTATCTTTGTAATGTGACCAATTTTAATAGTAGAAGTTGTTGTGATTTTTTTTCACTAATAAGGAATTTAATACCGACCATGCTTTCTGACTGTGTTATGTTATTCCTCAATCTATACTTGGGGAGTTTCCATACTTAGTGGTTTCATTTTTGGGTCTTAAATTTCTGTTGCCCACTTTTAAGTTTCTAATATTCGCATTTAGGTACAATGTACAAAATTGTCTGTACTGTCCTAGATATATTTATTTGCCAGTACATGTTAGGCTTACTTGTATTTTGAATTAATCTTTAAATCACAGACATAATATTATTTTGCTTTGTCAAATGTCACCCGGTTCATTGTTATTTTTTATTGTAATTCAATTTACCACACTGTAAAGTTATCCTCTCTTTGCTGTAGTTACTCCTTCCTGGTGTTAACAATCATGTTCTGCAGTGATTTTGTGAGTGATTACACTACCCTCACTATATTCATGTGCACTAATGTGATCATCACATTTCCTTGGACTTGTCATTGTCTATCATCATTGTTGTTCAGGATAGGTAGAGATTCAGTAGTCAGTTAATATTTAATTTTTAATACCTTCATTACATTAGGCTTTTAAAATCATTAGCTATGGTTAGATTCAAGTGGTTCCTGCTTTCAATTGCTTATTATTTTTGTGTAGCCAAAACATTTATAACTAACTTTTGTGGAACATTCTTTTGTAAGAAAACATATTTTTTTAGCATATGTGACCTCACACGGGAAAACGTACACTAAGGGCTATCCGTTAAACGGATGAGACCATTTATAATCCATTTGTTATCTGTTTAAACGGTTCATGAAAACCGTTTAAAACATTTGGCAAACCGTTTAACGGTAACATCAAACCGTTCGAACAGCTTTCATAACTGTTTGTAAAATTTTCGCACCGTTAAAACGACAACAGCTGTCCGTTTATAAAATTTAAACGGAAAGGGCTATTCGTTAATAAAAATCTGAACATCCGTTGAAACGCTAATCGCTAGTATCCGTTAAAACGGCAAGCACTTTTCAACATCCTTCTGAATGGCAAAGAAAAAATCAAAGAGAAGCTGCAAGCAAGGGGTTCGAACAGTCACAGAATTAACCTTGAATACCGGAATGACTGACAAGTAACAATCAATGAACAGGTAAAGAGCATCACGGCAAGTACCGAAAAAAATAATTCTACGGTTCTAGAGAACGTAAGTCGATCATTCAACCGGCAAAATACTCTCTATTTATAGGTAGGAAATTTTATCTAAGTTGCCTTGATGCTCTGTGTAGTTTTTTTCTGCAAGGGAAAGTTTTATCTTTTGACAATCGCGGACAAGTCCACTTAGACAACTGTTATTGTTTAATTCTTACACGTCACGGCAAGTATGGCAAAATTCTCCACTGCTAGTTGTGATAAATCGATCATTCAAACTGAGAAATACTCTCTATTTATAGGTAGGGAGTTTTATCAAAGTTTCCTGGATGCGCTGTGTAGTTTTTCTGCAAGGGAAACTTTTGTCTTTTGCCACGAGCCGACGAGACCATTCCGACAGCCGTTATTATTTTCTTACATGTCACGGCAAGTACCGAAAAAAAAATATTTCTCGGGTTCTACTTGGGATAAATCGGTGATTCAAATGGTGAAATACTCTCTATTTATAGGTAGGGAGTTTTATCAAAGTTTTCTTGATGCGCTGTGCACTTTTTCTGCAAGGGACACTTTTGTCTTTTACCACGAGCCAACAAGACCATTCCGGCTGTTCGGCTTTCAACTGGCTTTCGAAGAATGTGAAATGAGCTCAAAAACTATCCTTTTTTGTTTGGATTAGAATAACACTACAGCAAAAAGGTGAGCAATGTTTCTTCCACGCTGACAAAATATAGTCAAAAGGTTGCTCTGAAATATCATGGAGCCGTCAAATCTGCCGAATGGTACATGGAGTGAAATTTGATCACTCTGGTTGCCTAGCACGTGACATAGATCTTCCAACGATAAAAATAATAACTTTCACATTCTCCGAAAGCCAGTTGAAAGCCAAACAGCAATTTGTGGATTTAACTTCTATTTAACCTTTGCGAGAAAATTCTAAAGTATTTGGTAACAACAAAAATCAGCAAGGTAAAGTCAGCAAAATTCAAAGCAAGTCTTTCAAGGGATGAAAATGGCAACTGTGAGGATCATTCTTCATTTGATTGGCTGTGGTAGTGTTCGCGATTACTGTAATACTGTCTGTAATTATCAACGAACCGACCGAAATTGAAATCCAAAGCGAAGACTATTTTTTTATCATTTATTATTTTCCAACAGAAAAATCGAGGGGTCCAGAAGGGGGTCCATGTTTTGCCTACACCCCGGCAAAACCGCGAGTAACTCATTGCGTAGAGATTTAGGAACATTTCCTTGCAAATAGGAAGGGATTGAAACAGGAAATTACACCGTGGACTTCTCTTTCTTTTCTCGCCAATAACTTCGAAGCCAGTGAAGGCTTGAATGTTTGCCAATACGACTAAATCAAGCTCTGTATGGGAGAGTTAGATGCAGTTGTTTACATTCACCAGCACAGCTTCCAGCGAAAATTGTTGGGAACATTGGCCACCTTTGATGCCTCGAGAACATCCGCAACCATCTCTCATAAATTTCTTGACTTTCGATACTATTTCGTCATTCTCACCTTGATCAAAATTCGCCTCAGTAGATTACGCTATTTTTGGATCGATATAAATCAAGAGAAGACAGTCGAGTAGTCACCTCGATCAACAACGCGTTCATCGAAGTGGTGATTGGCTGATTAGATCGACAGTCAAAACAAATAACATCGTTACCTGGTTACGGACAAGTCACGTACAGAGTGAGACTGGGACAAGAGTGAACGTTTTGCCGTATTCGCCGTACTGTATATGTTTTACACCAAGTGACAAACTGTCTCAAACATTAAAGAAAACCAAGATGACAAAATTCCCAATGTTTGCCAATGTACTGATTGAAGAAACAGTGAAAACACTGCGGCTATTCATGCTTCACGGCAATCTTTATGGTAAGCACCTCCGTTATTTCTCTCTCGCCTCGAGCTCCCTGTTCGTGTCTCGCACTTCGCGCTGTATGTCTCATGCTTCGTGCTCAGCTAAATAAAATGCCCATTATACAGGCTGCATTGAGAAATTATTTTCTGTTTCTTCACTAGCCGTTAAAATGACTGTTCCATAATTATTCGTTTTGCATGACCGGCCGTTAAAACCATCCTGCCCATCTGTTTTAACATTTTGCATGACCGGCCGTTTAAACGATTTTTACCCATACTTTAATTAACGCTTTGTTCAGCCATTTAAACACTTTAGTCCATCCGTTTGAAAATTTTTCTTGGCCGTTAAAACGATTTAGCCTATTCGTTTAAAATTTGTGCTTGGCCGTTAAAACGACCTAGGAAATCGTTTTAATGCTTTTGATATTCGTTTGAAACCCATTTCTCAGCCGTGCGTTTTACCCATTTTAACGGATAGCCATTAGTGTACGTTTTCCCGTGTGAGGTCACATATTTTTTTATTTTTTTAATTTAAATTGTGTGATTGGTTAAATTCAAATAATCTATGAAATGTTTGGGGTATAACCCCTTTATCAGTGTCAGAAGCAAATGCTCCTCATAATGCTAGATACGTCACCTGCACACTGTTCAAAAATAAACAAATAAAGTGCTGCCTTTGTAATGACATCTGCAAATGGTTAGACTTTCTAGTGAGTCAGATGTCTCTTTGGGTGGAAAGGAGGTGGGTCATTGTAAAACCTTCCAATCCAGGGTACAAGGATCAATGTCCCTCTTACCCTTTAGGCAAGCAACACTCAGAATGTACTAGCCTGAAGATCTTTCTCACTAGCCACCAAGAATTTTGCACAAGCAAACTGAGTCAACTACCATAAAAACTTGTGTATAAGCTGCACTTTTTTGCCGAAATTTTGGGCTCAAAATCATGGGTACAGCTTATATAAGAGACCATTGCTTTCAGAGGGAGTAAACTGACTTAGTAAATGGGGTCACAAATACTGAAATAGCACCAAAAACCTTCAGTGAATACAGATTAAACACATATTACTTTCAGTAGAAATGGTGGCTTCTAAAGGAGCAGTTTGTATCTTCAGGTTCAAAACCTGAATCTTGCTCGCCAGTCGTTCTAAACTAACTGGCATGGAATCTCCATACTTCCACAAAAGATTTTTACAATGTTGTCTTTGACCAATCACTTCAATCTCTCCACTACGTGAGAGAAAATACCACGCTATTCGGGAGAACTTGTGAGGCAAATGGCCGACCGTTTCGTCGCCTTTCATTACTTGCATGGTGTGTTTATCCTTGGGGTTGTTAAACTCTCATTTGGCTTCCACATACGTCCTTATACTGGTAAACACTATCCACACAGTGATGAGAAAGCAAACCTTTTCATGTTGTTTTCTGATCGTTGTCAACTACTCTGGTGTCCAGACTTCCCTCTGTAAATGTCTCTGTGGTTACTAAGCAAACATTTTGAATCGTTCTCCTGCTCTTTATTTTCATTCAAATCTCATCGATTTCATTTCAACTCTGGGCTTTAACGATGAAGACAGCTGTTATCAGTCCCAAGAATTAAGGAAATCGATGAAAGATAAGCTTGTAAATCGGTATTTTAAGAGTTGTTTAATGTCTTCAGGTCCCTGCAAATACACAGAATTAGGTTTTGGCAAGTTTACTGTGAACAACTTCAAAGAAACAAACAACTGTTTTGCCAGAGTGATTTTTTCAAGTTCTTATTTCTTGAAATTTTGGGGTGCGGCTTATCTACGAGTGCGGCATATACACAAGTTTTTATGGTAATTAATTAATGCCTTAAATGAAACTTTTGGAGTGATTCAACTTTTTTTGCATTCTTATTCTTTTTAGGCTAGTTTCTTTTCATGATTAATTATTTTAATAAGCATGTAGGGTTTTTTTTGAATGTGCACACCAAAACATCTGTTCATTGTTGTTGTCATTGTTATTGCTGTTATTGTTTTTACATTATGATTATTACCATAAAAGTATATTATTCATAGTTTTTTTAATTACATCAGTTTTGTAACATAGTGTTTAACATACTCTTCTGGTACATTTTGTGACAACTTAAAGGGCACACCAATAATTGGTTAATTATTAACTTCACAAAGCTGTTAGCCCCAGGATATTAGACATGACTTTCAACTTCAACTTCAACTTCAACTTCGACTTCAACTTTATTTCAGTAAAAAAAAAAAAAGATCTTACACTAGACTGGCCCGCAAAATAGCAATTGCTAATCAAGGCGGCCCAGTGGAAAAAGAAATTAAAATGAAAAGAAAAGAAAAGAAATGAAGGAACAATATTTTAAGTTACAATAATTCATATTTTTATCATTGTTTTACTTTAATTACCATTGCATCTAAGGAAAAAAACGAAAAGAAAATTTGCGGAGAGCGAAAAGCATATAATTTATAAAATATGAATTACTTAACTGTTGAACCAACTTTTTAAATTATCAATGGTGTCACAAGATACATGTAGTCATTTTCTCTTTTTAAAATATCGGAAAGCCATTCATGAAGTACTTTGGTGAATTCCTTTTTAGGAACATCTCTAATATGACAAGGTATCTCATTTCTTTGCATACTTAAATAATGTGAGCACTATATAGGGTGATAAGTCACTATTCAAGTTCAACCTTGCATATGTCATTGTGTACCTTATTTTTAAACTTGTTTAGAACCATTGATGAAATCCTAAAAAAAATATCATCTTTCAAAATGAATAGTCTCTTTATGAATTTAAAATTACCACTGCATACAAACACCAATGAGACATTGATAGAGGGTTAGTCTCCTCCTAAAGTGTTCAAATATTGACAAATACCAGTGGGAAGGAGCCTGAAATTTAAAAATTAAACAATATACAATTGTAAACAGGTCATCTTCTTGCTGGAATTGGTGAATATAAAATTATTCACTTCAGATGGAGAGTGACGCTGTAATGTGTTCTCAATGCTTTTATGCAGTGGTCATGGAGAACTCCTTTTACTATTTTTCAAATTGATGTGACAATCTGAACAGCCCTGTAAAAATGTTTTGTAGTTGTGGGCAGTGTAGCAGTAGGCAGCAACTGCCAGCAAACCTTGCCTGCTCTAGAAATCCCGGTGAAGTCCACATGTGAAGCAAGGGGCAAATCATTGAATGTACGTGTATAACAAATTTGCCAGCACATTTTGACAGGGCTGTGTGAAATATAATAATATGTGTAAACTGTAAGCAAAAGACCATCTTAGTTTAAAAAACACCATTTCAGTGGGTGCAAAAAAAAAAAACGAAAAACCTGGGGAAAAAGTTGTTTTACTTTACAGTGGCCATGGTCTTTAAGATGAAAATTCACCCATTACCTCAATTAGTAAAATGAGACCCTGTAAACTTCCCACACCCTTTATCCTTAAATTGTTATTTGGCAGTTATAAAATAGAGCACCTGCCAATATTTCATGTAATACACAGTGTTAACATTAATTTTTGTCAGCCACTTACTCCAGTGTGTTGCGTACTCCTCAGGCTTTAGACGAGTGTACTCAGATCTTTTCTGGACAGAGGGGTCCTGATGCGGCTATGCCCTTAGCTGGTAAGGGTGGACTTTTTAGGAATCCAGAGTATGCAGGCTTATTTGATGAGCAAGACCCTGAGAAACTTTTTACTGATCTACGAGAAATTGGACATGGCAGTTTTGGAGCAGTCTACTATGTATGTATTATGCATGTTTTGTTGACTAGTAAAACTGGCTTTAGTTCTGGAGTGTTTGCTGGGTTGTCATTGATCAGGGGAAACTTGATTTTATGTGTATGGTTAGACCAAGTGAAACTTTTGGTAACATGGTGAAAGGGACATGTATATGTAACTGATAATGTGACAGGCAGCTGTGAGTCAGTTTACAGTATAATTATGATCTCAAGTTCAGTTATTATTATTATTATTATTATTATTATTATTATTATTATTATTATTATTATTATTACTATTATTAGTGTTACCAGTCTTGGGTCATCTTGTGGTGAACACAATTGTGACCCTCCATGGGAAAACAGGGAAAAAGGTGATTGCACGGGCACGCGTGCGATGACACGGCATGCTAAGTGTGTCACAATGGCACAGATATGCGCACATTTAATGACTAAAACAAAGAGTTTCACGGTGCTATTGTTTGCCATGCAAAAGCCTTTATCTATAAAGGCACTGTGCAAAATGCCGCGCTAGGCGTGCGATATGACACGCGTGCCAAAAGACATGCGAGCAATATTGCACGGTACACTAATCGAAGTTCGAAAGACGATGAGTGAGAAAAAAGATGCAAAAAAAAAATGCAACTCGTGAAATATTTCTCAACATTTCGTATCTCCGTCCGGTCATGTAAATATATCTTCTATATAACTTGTGCCATTTTTTTACTCACTACACAAAGAAGACCAGGAAACAAACAGTATAAAGCACAAAATCTCACTGACCAAGCCGGTCAGTGGCTTATTATACTTTGCGAAACGAAATGGAATGAAACGTGATGAAAGACTGCAGTTCGCGCAAGTAGCGCGAAATGAAAATCTATCATTTGCAAAATTTGAATAACACAAAAAACAAGCAGTTGCATGCTAAATGTTTACATTTAAAACGGCTACACATCACTTTATTAAAAAGGTTGCTGAAACTATGATCTGTTGGTCCAAACTGGAATAATCTGCGAGCAGATGTGAAATAATTGCAGAAAAGGAAAAAACAGCCAGTCACTCGTTTGCATACGGTAACGCAACACGCATTTTGTCAGCCGAAGTTTGTTCGAAATTAATATTTTGGTCGAAGTGCAGCAGCTCAGAATGAAGACGAAATAAATGAGCTTTATATTTCAGACTCTGTCGAAGATCCAAAATCTTTCGACCATGAAAATTAATCATCGAAAGCGCATTTCACTGGACATGATTTATCATTCTTCTTGCAGCGTTTATAGCTTTTGACACAAATAATCTTTCGCTGTTTCGATCGTAAGACACGAAAATCAATCTTCAGGAATTCTCTTTATAGTTATGGCGCTTGATTTCCCTGTATTTTTTGACACAAACAGTCCGGCTTAAGCAACTAAATGTAGAGATGGCATGCTCAGCCAATCAGGAGCGACTATTTTCGCCGCTCGACCAATCAGGAATAATGTTTCGCTGTCAACATGGCATATCCTTTGTGAACTTGCCTTTCAACAGCGCACAGAATATTTATACGTTCGTGACTACATCTGCTGTTTGCTTCTTGGTAGAAGCGATTGAATTTTGTACAGCACCTGTAAAATTATGGAAGTGTGTGCTGAATAAATCAGGGCATCAATGAAGACAATAAATTCTTTGAAAGCGTGCACGAACTCTTCGGATTCACAAAGCCAGGATTTTCCATTATTTTCTTGTCATCACACTGCTAATACATTAAAGAACGGTGAGCAAGTGCTAAGAGGTTTTAGAAAGTTCAGTTTTATGTTCGAGTAAATACCAACTTTCCTTCAAAAACTAGTGAAGGCAAATTATGTTTGATACAAACTCTGCATAAACAGTTGAATGAATTTTCCGCGATGCGCTTGAGTGGCACAATTGGCTGGGGCAAACACTAGAGTCACAAAAAAGGTGGAAATCCATCGACAGTACTTGGGTCTACTTGAGCAAAGACACGGTAAGTTGCGAAAAAATTAACTTAGTGGACACGGCTTGTGTGTCATTTCACTCACTTGCGTGCCATTTTGCCTAACAGCATGTCATTTCACCCGGCAGCGAACTCGGCACATTTCATTGTTAGATTGGACACGCTCACTGCCTATTGTTTAGCGTGTCATTTAGGCGTGCCCACGGGTGCATTCACCTTTTTACCTATTTTTCCGTGGAGGGTCACAATTATTGTGAGCCAAGGCTTTCATTAGCACCCCATCAAGACCTACTAAGACAACAAAAAATGTCATTTTTTGGACATTACCCCAAAAAGGGAAGCAAAAAGTGCAGAAAAATAAATTCACGTCAAAACCATATTTACACATGTCAGGTCAGTACCACACTTTAATGCAAATATTATTACAATGTCAAGAGAAATATGAGGTAAAACTACTGTACCTTAAATTCCTCCTTCTCTATGGTAATATTAATGAAAACTGTGATTTTGGTTTTGAATGCCAAAACGAGCTACTTTTCTCCAACGTGGACTTATTTTCAAAGCATTTTAGCACACATGTGGAATCATAATAAGGAGCTCATTAAGCAGTTTGACCACTTATTCTAGCATAGCCAATTTAGATGTCTGATTTTGTCCATCAAATACAAGCACCTGCACTGTGTTCAGACAATCCACATACTTAATTTGACAGCTGACTGCTATTCATGTAAAAATAAAACAAGCAAACTAAAAAAATGAAAAGATTTCCTTTGCTGAGTATACCTTAGTTTTTATGGTCGGTACTTTTAATTATCAAGAATACTCTGTTTGTATTTGAAACTGTGTTGGTTCTGAGCAAATTCTGGTCTCTCAGCACCATTTGATAACAACCCATTGGAACTGAATTTAGCTCCATCTAACTTGCCTATTGCCATAATGTAGCATAACCTTATCTTGAGAATCTGACAGGTGTGACAGTAATGTGGCATTTTATGTGTTTCAGGCCAGAAATGTCAAAACAAACGAAGTGGTGGCCATCAAGAAGATGTCATACAGTGGCAAGCAGTCAAGTGAGAAATGGCAGGATATTGTAAAAGAAGTGAAATTTTTGAAGCTTTGTAGTCACAAGAATACCATTAGCTACAAAGGATGTCATTTAAAAGAACACACAGCATGGGTAAGAGTTAATATTTATTTACGTAATAACCATTTAATTATTTAACAATGGTCAGTGGCTTCTCCTTACATTATTACCACTAGTTGAAATGTACAGGTCACGAATAGTTGGGAGAAACTGCATTTTAATCATGTTAATATTAGGGCTTTAAAGGTTTAATGCTGTAAAAGAAGTTTACAAGAAGCATGTACAGGAAAAGGTTGATACTTTCAGCAGTATGATCTTACAGTTGAAGGTTGGTGATCCAACTAAGAGTCTGGTAAACTTCTTTTACAGTGTTTAACTCTTAAAACCCTAATATCAACATGCAGTTCTTCCTCCCAACTATTCTTCATATAGTATTATTTTGTGGTACTGGTTGGGAAGTGTTATAGTTTTTGTCATTGCTATTGCACCCAACCTTTCCATCCAGCATTGGCCTTATTGCATGGGCCTACAGTACCGGTTAAAAGTAAGTTGACAGTCTCTTTCGAGTCTCGATTCTCGACTTGATCCTCGATCCTCAATTCCTGCGAGTTTCGAGCATCGAGGATCGAGACTCAGCCATCGAGATTCGAGTCAAGGATCGTGTCTCGCAAGATCAGAGATAATGAGCTTATCGCTTGTCTGATCACTCAATAGACCTCTCGAGCAAATTGGGGATCACATCTTGAAAAGCAACTTCAGCTACTCGAAGGAACGCAAACGATGCAAGAGTAGTCGTTCAGTACACAATATGTTTCTAAATGTGATTCAACCTCTTTGACAGATGGGCAGATTCGCAGACATCAACGCTCTAGAAAGAACAGAATGGCCAAGGACTGACCACCACCACTACAATATCTCGCAATAAGTAACAGATGTTCTATGAATAAAACTTGGCTGACTGAGTGTTGCATGTTTTTGTCACAGACATGCATAATTTTAAGATGAAATTCAATACGCGTAGGTGTCAATACATGTGTTCGCTAATGGTGCTCGTTAGTGACTTTATTTCGTTGAAACAGGATTTTCTTCGACCATTCTTAGGAATAAATTTTACAATGTAACTCCTCCAAACTAGAAACACAAATGTGTGTAATTCGTTATGTTATGCAAATTTTCTGTTCTCACGCGCGGTGTCTGTCAAGTCTATTTAAATTAAATGTTTACTTTGCGCTATTTTTGCCCGAAGAGAAGAGTGAAGATCATCGTGGCGACGTTTCTATCCAAATTATACACATTTCACTTCGGATGTTTCCTTGGAGTTTTACTATTGTACCATCGAACGCTTACCAATTTATTTATTTCAAAGGCGAGGAGCGATTTTCGAAGTTGGCCTTGTACATACGATAAGCTAACATGTCTTGTTTGCGTCCTCATGGTTGATGAGCGCGGTTTTGTCGAAACTTGTTTAATCAATCGCGCAAGTCTTGAATTCCGTACGCTTGCCAAGCGGCTACTGGCTAGCGACTACACTATTCGCCTACTTGTAAACTGCATTTTCGTCAAGAAATAGGCCGCTTTCTCGAAATTTTGATCGCTTTTGATGACAGTGTCCGCGATGAACCGCAGCGATCTTGATTCGTTGCGCTTATGAACGAGCGGCGATATGAATGTATTAAAATTTAGCATCGGAATTTTTATGCAGAAAAGCACAACGCAGTGACCTCGAAAGAACTGAATGTCTTTTGACCTTTTTTTTTTTATGCAGTATGCGATATTTCCTCGAGAAGTACACCGCGTCCTCAAAACCTAAATGGCTTTTGACAGTATTTGTCATCGCGCTGTCCTTCAGCTTGAATTCATTGCATTGTTCAAACGGAAACTGTTGTAGTGTCTACATAAGTGTCCATACAGAACAACTGCGTTCTTTCCTCAAGAACTTGGAAAGTTGAATCGCGTACTTGATGAATAACAATAGAGTGCTTCCTGCGAGAATCGCATAACGAGGATCGAGTTGAGTTTTGAGTGAATCGAGTCTCGATTCTCGACTCGATGCTCGATACTCGATTCTTGCGAGGATCGAGTCGAGACTGTCAACTTACTTTTAACCGGTACTGTACATGTAGTGTACATATTTTCTTTGGCATGGTATCAAATAGTTATGGAAATATATGTCACTCAAAATCATTGTATAACTAGTACAGTGTATACATTTTGGAGTGTCACAAACTTGTGTTGTAGTTTGACTCTTCCACTTGCATTAATTATGTTGTCTTAGCATTGTAAGTAGTAAATAAATGTTATTGTAAATAGTCATGCGTTTTTAACATGATCCCCTGGCTTGGGAGATTGGGCAACCACTCCCTACATTTACGACTCTAAAATAATAAAGTTACCTTACTGTACATTACAAGATGCGTTTGTTTTGAAGTTTCTCTCTTTTCCTTGTAGCTTGTTATGGAATATTGTGTAGGATCTGCTTCAGATATTTTAGAAGGTAGGTCATCTAGTTTTCGGACATTTATTTATCAGCAGTGGTATGAAATTCTAAGCTTGACTGCCGTGGGAATCAGAATCCTGATATCAGAAAATTTTCTTTTTGTAGTTCACAAGAAACCCCTTAGGGAAGTTGAAATTGCTGCAATTTGTCATGATGCTTTACAGGTAAGCATGAACTCTGTATCCCTTGTGAAGATTTCCAGAGATGGGATTTAAAAAAATATATATAGTCTTGTCAGTAGAACAGAGAGAGCTCTGCTCAGTAGTTTTTAGTTTAAATGACAGTGTTCACTGTCATCAAACTCAAAAGTCTGAACCACCGTGTAGAGCTTGCTACTCAGTTTTACAAGATGTTGCTTCTCAATATTCAAATAAAATTAATGGCTGCATCATAGGATTTCATCCTTGCACTCAAAAGTTAAAGGGTTGACATAATTTGTTATTTCACAAACATGACAATTTGCAAGAAGATCTTAAATTACTGCAAACTTTGGTAATATTATTGACACTGTCATTTCATTGTTTTACTTAGGGACTTAGATATTTACATAGAAATGGGAGAATTCATAGGGATGTTAAAGGTAAGCTCTTTAAGAAGGATTATTATAAAGTCCCTTTACTTCTTTAGTGACTGTAGGTTATGTTATCAGTGATATTGTTAGGTTTGTTTGTGACCTTTTCTGGTGACCACTGTTGTGCATGCACTACCACTCATAGCTTACAGTACCGGCCGGAGGGATTGCAGCATGTCCACGCGTGTAAAATGCGTGTAATGCGCATTAAATTTGAGTGGACACTGAGTGGGTATTGCGTGGACACTGTGTGTAATGTTCGTGTAAAAATTGCGTGTAATAATTGCTTTGTGTGTACTCATGGCATACGAGCAATCTTTAGTTATTCATACACGTAAATTTGCATGTAGTCTGCTGTCAAAAAGGTGCAGATATAGCGTGCAACACTGCGAAATGGCTGTACATGTTATTCAACAGAGTTATGAACATGCAGCGATCGATGTGCTACGGAACGTGAAATCAAAACAACTCGTAATAAAATAGTGAATTTCCATGTTACTTCTTAACACTCAATTATTAAACGAACCTTAAGGATTGAAAGAAAGCATCTTACTCTTGTTGACGGATAACCTAAAATTCTGCGCTACTATTTCAGGAAAACTGCTGTGATAGTCCGACTTTCAGTGTAACGCAATATACTTTTGACAAAAGACGATTATGTTCCTTTTTCTTAATTTTTAATCCCGATTTTCGATACCACAAATTGAGCACAATTCTTCGAGCTATCCTTCATGTCTTTTGTAAAACGGTGACATAATGCCAGCAAGGCGGTCAACAAATAATACGGTAGTGTTTTGTTCTTGTTACAAGCGGTGAGTGAGTTCTAGGGGAGAGACTGCGTGTTATTTTGCACGCAGTCACTGAGTGTAAAATTACACGCATAAAATGTATTTGTGTGGACACTGCGTGGGCAGTGCGTGTAAAGTGAGTGTAAGGTCCAGGTAAACTGCGTGTACTGCACGCACATTACACGCGTGTAATGCTGCAATCCCTCCGGCCGGTACTGTACTGCACGCACATTACACGCGTGTAATGCTGCAATCCCTCCGGCCAGTACTGTACAGTTTGTTGTACTTCTTGTATGCAAGTACTTACATTGTAGTGAGACAAGAAATTCCATGACCTTGTTGGCATGCATGCAATACAGTTACACAGTAGTTTAAGTGAACTTTTGTTATGTTGCGTGCATACATAAAAGTTGGTGTATACAGGAGATTCAGTGCTTTTCTGCTGGAACCACACTTGTGTGCTTTTTTACAGGGAAAATAATCGCAACTGCATGTTTTTTCCTCACTTGAGACCATTTCATATTAGAGTTAGTTCAACCAGCTGAATATAATTCTATGATTTAGCTTATTGTTTTGAAAAGTTTTCTGTAGTTTGTACTACAGAAAGTTTGTAGTTAGCAACTGTGTCCAACTATTTCCTATTTTTTGCAGCTGGAAATGTTCTTCTTACCGAGGATGGGACAGTCAAATTAGGTGAGGCTTGGTGCATTGAGCTCTACACTTTTATGCACTGGTTGCAGTACATTCTCTGCTAGTATGTTGTACTTTCTTACATCTCTATCCTTCATTAAAGTGCATATGAAGTCAAAAATTTCTTGTTCTAATATAATAGTTTAGCATTTTCTGATTCTTAATATTTAGGGTTTAGGCAGTAAAACATTCACAACGTGTAATAAATCGAACCGAAAGTTTTAAATTTGGTGCTGAAAAGTATCTCCATCTTGCGCACAGCAGAAAAAATTGTATTACAAAGGTGTTACGCAGAACTGCTTCAGAAGACGTGATTGTTTTGGCATTTCCTATGTCATCAGCTTTGTTCTGAGCAAAGATTTGTTCCCAGTCCAAGGGACACGATTTAGTGAATTTTGAAGTTCTTTGGAGAACGAAAAAATTTGGCTTTAGTTGATGTTGTCAAATTTCTTTTGTCATTTCGTAATCAAGACAGAAGAAGCTTCAAAAATTAGAAAGAAAATTATTTACTTCATAGGCCCTTTAAGTGCAGGGAGTGGGTTCCTATTCTATCTGTCACATCGCAACTCTGCCCCAATATTGAAACATGTATTTCTGTCAACTATACTTCATTATAAAACTTGAATGTTGTATTAAAATCAAATTTAGTTTGTACGGTTTAAGAGATTATGGTATTATGTACATGTATCAAAATCGAATTTAGTTTGTATGATATAAGAGATTATGGTTTTGCATGCATTGCATCATGTTTCTTGAAAAGGTAGGGTTTAGTTTATTTTGAACACTGTTGTACTCTGATCTTAGCACTACATAATTATTTTTTTTTTACTGATGGTAAACGAAGCTTTATTCACTTTGTTTATTTCACTCTTTTTCTTATTCAGCTGATTTTGGTTCAGCTGCTCTCGCTGCTCCAGCTAATTCATTTGTTGGAACACCATACTGGCAAGTAACTTAATTCCTTCACATAGACAGGCAAAACCTTGGTTCATGTGGCATGGTCGAACTTAGAAACATTTGGATTATAATAACTTCATAGTTAAGTGTGAACATCCAGTTGAAAGCAGCTTATCTTTCTGATTGTGAATGATATTGATCTGTCATACTGAAGAATAAGATGTTCCTGTTAAATCAGTGCAAATTTTTTGTGTACATTCAGCTTTATTTGCCATTTCAAGTAGTGTATTTTGTGAACATTAAGTGAACATAATTATAAGTTTGATTTTGTAATAGGATGGCACCTGAAGTTATCTTAGCTATGGACGAGGGACAGTATGATGGAAAGGTATGTGGAAGTTTATTTATTATTTATTTATTATTATTATTTTTTTGCACTATTACCATCTGGAGGTTACTATATACATATAGCAATATATTACTAGAGGAGAAAAAGGAAGAACTGTAATATAAATTACATAAATGGTGAAAGGTAAAATGTGTGCAGTGACCAAAGTAGCTTAGGCTTTTGAGTTGGTCACTGCCATGTGCTGTTAACTGGCATAGACATTTACTTAAAATTACAGGAATGGAGAAAGAAAAAAGGCAGTCTTTCATATTTGTATAAAAAACAATGGAAAGTGCACTGCCAGAGAAATCATGTAATCAATATCATACAATACAAAACCTGTAATTCTTTTTCTTCTGCCAACCTCTGTTTGCTTTTATAGGTGGATGTGTGGTCGCTAGGCATCACTTGTGTTGAACTTGGTAAGATTTCTTTTTGTAGATTCTATGCAGTCATTTGATTTGAAGTCACTGATTTGACTGCAGCGGTTGTAATGTGAGTATTCATTGTCCCCCTTTCCCTTTCAGCTGAAAGAAAACCTCCACTTTTTAACATGAATGCAATGAGTGCTCTTTACCACATTGCCCAGAACGATCCTCCCATGCTGTCTGCTCCAGACCACTGGTAAGTCATAAGTAATAAATGCTATCTTGTTTTCTTCCTAGTACAAGTAAAAAAAAAAATTGGTTGAAGGTTTTTGACAATTAATTTCTTCAGACTCTTCTTGCTTCTTCCAGTGCTTCTGATGTTACAAAATTTTCCTAGGCTGCCAGCCATTTTTCTGAAATTTTGTTTTAAGATCATTCTAACATTTTGCGATGACACATACATGTTACAGGTTAAATGTGATTTCATGTTATTTTTGTTTAAACCTACATGTAGGTTAAATTGAAATTCTTTTGTCTCCTAACCCTAATTATTCATGAGAAGACTGGTCAAAGGAATTTTATTTTGACCTAGATAAAATAGAAAATAACCTTAAATCACGATAATTTAACCTGTAACACACAGTAAGTATCTCATGCATCTTTATCAAGAGGTTACCAAGAAGAATCATGATGGGGATTTAATATTTTTTCATGCACATTCCACAGTTACATTTTAATGTACATTTACCATACTATTCAGCTGCATAGAAACTATCATTAATAGAAAGACATGGGTATCCACTGGTACCAGTATATATGGGTTATTGACCAAGCATGAGGTCAAGATGGCTTGGTCAATAAAGGATTTATTATATGTCCCAAAGGATGCTATTAAAAGACAGTAAAATGCAGGACAAACGGGCTATCACCAGAGGTCAAGATGGCTCCATCTTGACCTCACGGGTAGCCAATCACAGCAGGAGAATTGATTCATCTTGACTGCTGAAAGAGCCAGTCAATAAAAAGCCAGATTATATGGTGGCTTTCTAGCTTTTAGATTGGCTGGGATTCATGATGGGATCTGATTGGTCTTTTTTTGCCTCAGTGACAATGTCAGAAGTATGATATGTAATTACTTGACTATACACCAGTTTAATGAGCATCAGGGTTAGTGCTAGAACTCTGTCTGGTGAGTCATTGTCATTTTTTTTGGGATTTAAGGTCTCCATGTTTTGTTGAGTTTGTTCATGTGTGCTTAAAGAAACAACCAGCAGTCAGACCAACAGCAGAGGACTTACTACAGGTATGTAAATACAACTTCATAACTTAACCTCAGAATTATGTAGTGTGAAGTTTAGTGTCAAGATACTTGTTTCAGCTGCACTTTCTTCAGGGCAGAAATAGCAGGAAAAGGATAGGGGGTGCAGTGGACTCACATCTTTATCAGGGGGAACAGTAGGGTTGCCACAGTCTTGGAAAAAATAGATTTTTTTCTGCGTAGCATTTGGGTTAAATGATGCTAAATGAAAGTTTTGTTGCTGTTGTCGGAGTGCTGAGAAACTGTGTATTAACAGATAATAGATTTTTTCCAAGGTCAAGGAAAAGTTGGGGAGTGATTATTGTCTATCTAGATTGAAAAGTCAGGGGACTTTACTTTTGGCAAGCCACTAGGTTTGTGAAAGAGTTTCCTTGTTGGTACATACATTGTTGTCACAAAAAAAAATGTTCTACAAAGGAATTTATTTCTGTGGCTTCATTGCTACAACCAGTTGCAAAAATGTTGAGACACTTCCAATTAAAAAAAGTCACTCTCCTCCTTAAACTGCCCCTTGAAGTTACTGCGGGGCATGCAAAACTCCCCTTCCCCCTTAGGCCATGTTGTTGAGCCACATTTTCTGCATGGGCTCACATTTTGCATGAACAGAAAATGTGCTCCAACAACATTGATAAGGGGAGGGGGAGGGAAACCTCTTTTCAGTCTGAATCAAGTGTACTGTCTCAAGTATTTTTGCAACTGGTTGTAGCATTGTTGCTTAAGGATTTGTCTTGGGTGGTCAGTGAAAAGTTGGACATTTCAGCCAACCCTGTACAGAGCCAGTAGTTTACTTACATCTATGGCCAGATGGAATAGAGCCTGAGCAAAATCTGCTGGGAGAATTGGAGGAGGGATAGAATGTACTGTAGTGGATGCAGATCTCAACCAGGAAGGAACAGATCCCAGGGCAAGAGTTGCAGTGGATTCACAACACAGCCAAGGAAGAATTATTGTGCTCCTTGTTTCTTGCTATCATAATTTGAGATCTTGTGGAGAAATAGTACAGTCGAAGCGCAATTATCCAGACTTGCCGGGGCTAGAGTATTAGTCCTGATAATCGAGGTCTGGAGGTTTGACTATGCTTGGGAATCAAACCATTGCAGATCACCTAAAGTTCTGAACGTGTTTGATTGTTTATCTGCAGCATGCATTTGTATCGCAACCAAGACCCGAAGGCATCATCCTTGAGCTGATTGAGAGAACAAAACAGGCTGTGAGAGCTCTTGACAACATGAATTACCGCCGAACCAAGAAGATTTTTCTGAGTGACCCTACAGGAGATATGTTGGAAGAAGGAGAAAACTCTGTGGCTGAAAATGATGATGATGATGACAAGTCAGAAGCTGTGAGTTGTTTTTGGCGGATTTTTACTGACTTTTTTCTGTATAGGTATCTATAAGGAATTATGCACAGACAAAGCTTTTTGCAATCCTAGCCAGAGTTTTCCTTTTCAAATGAAGTTGCAGTAGACTTGAGCAAAGCAGGAGGACAATAGTGGGTGCATTAGTGCATTATTTTGTTTTAAGACCGAAAAATTATTGACAGCAAGGATTCTTTATTGCGCAATTGCCAGCAACTGAGCTGTTGACAGGTAGCAAAAATTGCCAGTCACCAACCGAAAATGAAAACCTTGCCTAACTGTAGTTTATCCTATCACTTATTTGCATAATAATGTAGCATAAAATAAGTTACAGTAAACACGTTAATTGGGACAGCATTTCAATAAGGTAGTACTTGTAACACATTGAGGTGAAACTTTCAACTGAATGTTGTTTTTGTTCAAATTGTTATAACTTAGTATGTTTCTTGTTGTCAATATTCTTAACTATGTTGTAAGGTACATTTTGTGATGAAATCATCATGTTCATTTATTGTAAATTGAGCTTTGTACAGTAGTTGTCTTTACAGGGTAACTGAAGATTTCAGTCATCTAAAATTAATGTCTTCAAAATTAGGTACCAACTAACATTCTACAAAAATATTTTATTTAGTTCAGTGCACTGCAATCTTTTTGAGTTTAAATAATTTTGAGTTTCACAGCCCTATTTCCAGTTATCACAGTTTCAGGCCAACACTTTCCAAAATAAATTACCAACTTTAAGTTACATACATGTATTCCCTTTAATATTGTTGACTTTAAGTATGTTTTTACTACATGTACATTAAACCTTCCTCATTGGCTAAAAGCCTGCTATTATTTCACAATATCAGCATGCACTGGCAGAAAATTAATGAGTATAATCTCTGTAGTAAATTTACTTCAGTTATTGATAAGCATATTGGGAATATTGCAGCCATGATCAAATGGTATTTGATTTTAACCCAATGCTCACTCACAAACCATGACGGTCTTCTTGTCTACTGGAACTGTCAAATGACAAATAAAATCTGTAAGCCCACGTAGGCAGCACTCTCTTTGCATGCTGATATTATATAAAATTCTCCCCACCGATATTGAATCAAATACCTGGAGTTAGTGAGGAGAAAATAATCGTATTTTGGCACCTCAACCTACTGAAGGTCTTCTCTCTCTCTCTCTTCTCTGTTCTATCTGCACTTCAGTCTTTATTCCTTGTTGCTGAATCAGCATGCCATGTAATCTTTGATGGGGTGTTGGATGAGGGGGATGGGCCTTCTGCATCTGAGGACAGCTTGGCATTCTCTGAAGACTCCTTGTCCTCGTCATCATCATTTCTCCAATTCAGATCAGTCAAGGTTCTGTCTGCTCATCTGTTGCATGTACATCCAGCACATGTACATACACACCTGTACAAACACCTTCATGGTCATATGATCATTAAGCACTTAAGTGAAAATGAACCATCATCGTCATTGTTATAAAAAACTCCATGCATTCATGTACATGTAGTTATCTCTTAGACACCATAAGTATTCTTCATAACATGCATGTTCACACCCTAAACACTAGATTGAACTTATGTGTTTGTTTACAAAAGCAATGTAACTTAAATGTCTCCTAAACAATCAATATCATGAAAGGTGGTCACTCAGCCCTCTTAAGCTTTAAAGTAGTTATCTGTCACTGTGCAACTACATTCTTGAAATTATTATTGGCTTTTATTCTTAGCCTGGGCTCCTAAACTTTGACTTTAGCCTTGCTCTAAAATGCTTGCTTCACTGAGAACTGGTTCAAATTTGTTGTTATACATTTGGTTGTTGAGGGAGAGTGGCCACTGGGACATTCACTGTAATCATAGTCATAGTTCAGGTTAATGTTTGTGAATGTTGTGAAGGATGCTCCAAGTGGTTGCAAAAGTAGTTGAGACACTCTTTATCAGAAGTATCATAGCTTTATACATTTTGCAGTGTCAAACCTTATCTGCCCCTTGTTCACACCGTTCCCCTTCACCCATCAACTCCTCCCTAATTCATGTTGTATGAATTTTGGGATGAATTTCAATCCCACCAGCAGCAACACAGAGAGTAGAAGGGTACCAGAATTGAAGCACATAAATTTTTTAACTTTCTGGCAAAGTTGTGTTTCTCAGGAAACATAACAGGATTTAAGTGAGTGTCACCAGCATTTTGTCATTGCTTGCAGGTGAAGTGTCAAACAAATAATAATAATAATAATAACATTAAAAATAATGATGATAATAATAATAATAATAATAATACTAATAAATATTTCTATAGTGCAAAATTTCTATAGTGCAAATTAACATGTAGATATGATCACAAACACTTTGCAAACTACATGTATACAGTTTACAAACTATGATTTAGTACAACAAGTCACCTGTTATTATTACTTCCCCCTCTTTTAGAGTGCCGAGATGGCGAATGATACCAAGAAGGCGAGTGTGAGTAGTGTGGCTAGTGTAGCAAGCAGTACCGACAGTCAGGAGCAAGACAGCGAAGCTGGTGCCACAGGAAGTTCATCTATTGTGGTCACATCTATCAGTGTAAGTTACATCTTTGAAATTCGTACCTTGTATAACGTAAACAAAATATTATCTTATTAAAGTGGTTTTGGCTTAATTTTGTCACTCATTTTAATATAAAGCACTAAGTGCAAAGTTACACATTCAAATATGGAAGACTTGATTTATCAGTAATATGTATGGTGTTTTTAACATGACTTTAACAAATTGTAAGTTTCTTTAGAGATCCTACTGTAGTCCTCGACTTGAGAAGAAGGAATTGAATACCCAGTGTTATGGAAAAAAGAGAAGATGAGGGAGATTTTACAACTTTGCATTACGGGTTGCCATAGAAAATGTGCTGATGGGCAGGATTCGACGAACAAGGAGCCTGAGATTTGGATTTAAGAGTATAGGGAGCCGTTCCCTTCCCCCAACTAAGAAAAGTAAGAGCAAGTTATTAAACCTTCTTTGTTGTTTTTTTATTTTGTAGTTACCACAAGGCCGCCAAGAGGATGATAGGTTTGCCACCATCCGCCCTCAAAAAATGATTGCTGAGCAAAGACAAGAGAATGAGATGAGAGATCAACTGGAGATATACAAGAAACTGAGGCAGAGCCACCAGAAAGAAGTGCTGATACTGGAGAGCAGGCTGCAGGCAGAGATGAATGAACACAGGAGGACACTTGACAAGGAATATGATTCACAGGTACTTGCTACTTTCAACTGTTGCCAAAAAAGCCTCTGTTGGTTATAGTAACCAATAGTCAACAGTCCATATGCTCCCTTGTGAAGCAAACAAGGTTCAGAGAGAGTAATGATTTCAGTGACAATCTATTTCTTGTCCCTATATACTGCAGTAAAATTATTCCATATTCAAGAGTTAACAAATTTGGGTTTTCCAGTTCCTGTTGCAACACTTTCACTTGGAATCTGATTCAGTCTTCTTCTTGAATTCTCCAAATTTTCATTGCTTAGGAATTGTTTTAATCCAAAGAAAGCAACAATCCAGTTGGCAAAGTTTATTTATATTGTTTTACCGGTTGTTAAAACAATGTATTTTTATTTTGTACATTTATTTTACTTCAGGTACACCAATTTGAGAGAGAACTGGACAGGTTAAGAGCCAGGCAAAAGACTGAAATGGAGCAGAAGTTGAAGCAGATGACGGCCGATGAGAGGCGGTTACTAAAACACATCAAAGACAAGCAAGACAGCGATATGAAAGCATTTTCTTCTGATCAAAAGGCAGCTTACAAGGCTGCTAAGAACCAGTTTAAAAAGGTTTGTGCACATTACAATATTATTATAACTTCTCTCCACAACATTGTAGCCTACAGCCCTGGCCTCATTGGGTTTGTCCTACATTGTACACATGGTCGTAGTTGTCTTCCTTTCCTCTCATACAATGTTCATGAACTATGAAGATTTAATACTTGATATAACTTCATTCCTGATCCACGACATCGTACTGTCTACAATCCTGGCCCATGTTTTAAGACAGTGGCCTAATTGGTGCTATCTTACACAACGTTTCCTCCTCCTCCTCCTCCCCTCCCCCATGCGTTGTCAATTTACAACGAAGACCAAACACGTGTGATGTCGGCAAGAGATAAGGGGGGTGGGGAGGGGGTTTCGAGTGACTCATACTTTAGGAAAGAGGTTGATGTTGTCATAGTAATGGAAAGCACTGAATAACGTTAAAACCTGCCAACTGTCTCTAACACAATTGGCCATGATTGTAGCAGCGTTTCTTTTGCATAGTTGGTATGATGTTTGCTTTCAAAATCTGCTATGTACTAATAATAATTGCTTAACTTTTGTAGGACCAGGGTCATCGTATGTCTTACCAGGGGCGCAAGAATTCATTCCACGCTTCCCAAGAAGCGGCATTGAAGGAGAAAATCCGTGAACACAACATTGTGCGCAACGCCGAACTCAGAAAGTTCCGCCGGGAACAACTCTTGCAGCGGCAGAACTTGGAAAAAATACTGCTTACTGAGGTGAGAGTGATCAGCATTTTGTTGGTCAGCGAACTGAATGAAGACTACAAACAGTCTGTCTCTCCGTTAAAGAAAAATGAGATTCTCCAGGACTTGCAAAAGTGCCTGTAGCGTGGAAACGTTTCCATCCGGTAGACGGTGTTTGCACTAACTCACTTGTCTGTTTGCTGAATGGTGCCTGTCGCACCTCAGAGGCCTGAGTGTCTCTCTTGTCGCTGGTGAGCGAGGAGACCTCTGGCATCCAGGGTATCTCAATTAAACACCGTGCAGCAAAGGAAAACAAATTACATCGCTTTGAGTTGAGAATCGAGGAAAGCACATGACGATGAAAGTCGTTAATACTTAGGGAACTTAACAGATGACATTAATTTGCTCCTCGTGACCTACTTCGTTCTGGCTGTTGCATATAATTATTCTAGAGCAAAAAATTCTGCCTAAATGCATTGGAGCATGATCGTTATAACAGTTTGAGCAAACAAAACCAACGCTAATGGTAATGTTAATGGATTTATATACCGCACATATCACATAGTTTCATTGCGGCTTACAATACTTCTTTAGGGTGAGATCGGACGTCAGCCTGTAAGGGACCGTTCATTTTTTATGAGAGAGGGGGGGCTGGTGGGATTTGGGGGGGCCACTCGAAAAAAAATTGCTTGAAAGGGGGGCCAGCCGAAAAAAAATGAAGGAAAGGGGGGGGGGGGGGGTCGGACGAAAAAATTAGATTAAAAATAGGATAAGAGATGTTTACAAATGGAAGAAAAATTGTGCTCTTTTATTTATAACAAATATGCTAAAACAGTTCCAGGGTAACAAGAAAACTTCTCAACAGCTTTTATATTTTATAAGGACAGTGAACATACCATAATAACAGTCTTGAATAGCAACAACTTTCTTTTCATTCATAAAAATGTTGTTGTCAACCTCATATAATTAAAACCAATAATTTGAGTCCTGAATTGGAACTGACCTCGTTACCAGAGCTTTTCTCTGAGAAATTTAGTGGTAGCGTAGTTTTGTCTGACCCAGAGAGCGTAGCTAGATTTGGAGACAAATTCATTGTGAAACCAAAGTTTGTGGTTGACTATCTCCAGCATCTTGAGGTCAAAGAGTTTAAAAAAAAGAAGAGACTGGCGGAAAGGGCAAGGGAAAGTAGGGAGGCAAGAGAAACGTCCTATAATGATTATCATTGGGCTACTTTGTGCGAAGATGCCGCCAAGCTAAAAAAGCTCCGTGTGCCAGAATTGAACAAATACTTACAACATCATGGGCTATTAAAACAGCATCAGAAAAGCAGCAAGAATGACAAAGTGAAGACAATTATGGGACACTTCCTGCAGATGAATACTCTCAGAACAGGTCAAGCCGAAGTGAGAGGCAGCAATGAATCAGGTCAACTAGACAGCAGTGGTGAAAGCAGTGAGGGAGAAGAAACTGATGATGATTACAAGAGTGATGCCCCTGACTCTGAAGACGACTCAAATGATGTCGTTCTTGCTTTTATCGCCTCAGACGAGGAATATGTAGACGAGCGGCCAGCTACAACACGCTCAGGACGAGCAGTAACAAGAAGAGCTGAAATTGACTTTTCATTCTTTTGAGTGAGGATTTGTTAAAAACAGCTTTCTAGCTTTCAGCTTTCTTTCACTAAATTACGTGAAATGTAACAAAACGAAATTTTAATGCAGTAACTTTTTTAATACCTTATGTATTTTTTATTCATGGGGGGGGGGCCTTCCAAAAAATTACTCTGATGGGGGGGGGGGGGGGGGGGCATGCGAAAAAAATCGGAAATTGGAGGGGGGTCATACAATTTTCAAATTACACTCCTCCAAATCCCACCAGCCCCCCTACCCCACAAAAAATGAACTGTCCCTAAAGGCGCCTCTGGCAGCCGCTATCAGTCTATATTGATCTCACCCACCCACCCAACCCACACATGAATGTCAAAGACAGATGAAAGATAGCGACAGACCACCACACCGGGAACTACGTCTCCTACTCTTAACGCTAAATCCCTTTAACATGTCTTTTCTTCATGGTCAGGAAATGAACAAGTTGGAGGGGCAAAAAGACACGTCACACCAGATGCTGATCAGGCATCATGAGTGTACTCAGGAGATGGAGTTCAGACACTTGAACGCAGTACACAAGCTGAGAAGAGATCAACAGCAGAAACAGCATAACACGGAATGGACGAGTCAGGAGGAGTATAACAAAAGAATAGAAGGCGAACTGAATAGAAAGCATGCCCTTGAACTCAAGATGCAGCCCAAGACACTCAAGGTAATAAAAACAGCCTGGGTGTCATTTCTTACAAGATCTTGAGATATATTTGGTCTAAAAATCCCTATTGACACTGCCCCTTTATGCTCACTTGGACGTTTTCTTATATGGACGAACTGACTTTTTGGTCTAAAATCCGCAAAACCCCATTCGCCACTTCCACATCTCCCCTAATACACTTTGTTTGCCCCCACCCCCAAAAAAAATTGCGTAAGCATTGTTTTCAATTCCTTACCATCATTCCGAGAGAAATTGAAAACAATGCTTTTGCACAATTTTTGGGGGGCAACAAAGTGTATTATGGGGGATGTGGAAGTGTCGAATTGACAGTGCCTCTTTGAGTTCACTGAAGGTGATTTTGTATCGGGCGAACTGACCTGTTTGCTTTGTTTCAGGCTCGTGAGATGCATATAAAGAAACAATACAGAAACGCTATCAAGACCCAGACGCTGCAATACAAAGCCCTGCAAAAGCAGATCCTAGAAAAGGCACCGAGAGAGAAACACAAGGAACTTACCAAGCAGATACGAGAGGAGAAGATGAGAAAGATGGCTGATCTCTCTGTGCAGTATGATCAGAGCATTTCTGAAATGCTGCAGAGACAAACGGTGAGGAATTAAGATACTACAGCGTAAAGTCGTTCACTCAGACTAAAACGTAATGGTTACAGTTTTCAAACGAATCAAATTCCTACCAAAATCCACTCTGAAAACCATTTATTACAAAGCTATCATTGTAAGTGTTCTGTGCGGTATTGTTATTGTGGGGTTTCAGTTCCTTCAATCTGACATTAAATGCAGCCACATTAGCGCTACTTGAATAACCAAAACTCTGCCTAGAGACACTAATAGTGACGAGATCATAGCATTTTTGTACTGTATACAGACTTACGTATTAGTTCGCAAAGTATATTGTGGTACCGATGTTGAAGTTCTCGATGGCTCAATCCAGGAGGCAAATACTGACTTGTAACTAAAGAAAGTCCTTGAACATCAAGTTTTCTAGACCTTGAGTGAAGTCGGCAGGTGTTCCTTAAAACATGGCTCTGCAGTAACCTGGAACTTTTGAGAGTGGCATTTCTACTATGTGCAAGTGTGTATCTACCTGAAGAATCTGAGGAATCTTCGTGTACTAAATGTTAAATATGAAATATTCTTTAGTTGAAACTGGACGAAAATCAACTCAGTGAACAGCAGTCGCTACGTGTCAAGCTGCAGCAGGAGCAGGAAATGTTGATGGCATACCAGAGTAAGCAGCACAACCAGCTGCTTGCACAACACGAGCGAGAGGAGAAAGAACTTCAGGATAAGGTGTCCGTCAGGAGGGCGCTCTTGGAAGAAAAGGTTTGTTGCTCTAATAAAATAAAAATAATTAATAATAATAATATTTATTTATATGGCGCAAATTCAATTATACAATTTTCAAATGCGCCTCACATATATGAAATCAAATCAACTCTAAATAAATCAAATCAAATCAAATGTTGGTTTTTGTGGAGAGGGGAAAACCGGAGTACCCGGAGAAAAACCTCTCGGAGCAGAGTAGAGAACTAACAAACTCAACCCACTTATGACGCCGAGTCCGGGAATCGAACCCGGGCCACATTGGTGGAAGGCGAGCGCTCTCACCACTGCGCCAACCCTGCTCCCAAATTAAATATGTGAATGATCATCGCAGTTGTGAAAACTACCTAAGCAGTAGCGAAAATAAAGCCTAAAAAAAATTCAGGCTTGTACGTGATCCCGTACAAGCCTGAATTTTTTTTTTCAGGCTTTATTTTCACTACTGCTAAACTAGTGTTCATAACTGTGATGATCATTCACATATTTAATCATTAATCCGCAGTTCATATATATGATTTTCATATATTCATTCTCAAAAATAAAAATAGGTCTGCAATGCGTACATGTGTGGCTTACACGAGACCACGTGACAGGTGCTCGACTCTCGTGGACAAATCGTGCCATAATGTGGCTACACACTTCGTGTAAGCCACACAAAAATGAATGTCCTCCTCAGAGTTTTGTAATCCAGGCCTGGAAAGTCCTGGAATTTAGGTTTGGGTCCTGAAAATTCATGGAAAATCAGCAGGCTCTCTATGGGTGGAAAGCGATGTAGATCCAAAGTTACAAAAAGTCCAAATATATGATTTATTTCAGAAGAAACAAACATAGCATGCATTGCAAGATTACACTTGCAAACATTTTTGTCACTGTTTGACATAACTGTCTCAGAACAGTTGCTTAACTTTGGTCATGGAATTTTTCAAAAAATCATGGAAAAAGTCCTGGATAGTCATGGAATTTTCACAGCTCAAAAGTGTATGAACCCTGTTAACTTAACAGACTTCACATCGTCAACTCCAAACCCTCGGAAAACCCGTACTTTCACAGGATAAACATCTCAACAAAAACTCTCACCAATTGTTGTCAGATTCAAACAGCTTTCCTTTGCCAGCAAGTGTTTACAAAATGTAGTTTGTCTTCTAAAAATGCCTTTCTATGACGAGCTGTAAATAATTGGATCAAGAGCTTATCAGAGGCTCTTGCTCAGTGAGGTAAAAAGAATGTCTTTGGCCATGATAGAGCGGTTTTCAATTGAGTGTCGAAAGTAATTCTCGTTTTGCTTTGGTTTTGCATTGCTTCTCTCTGTGATTGGCCAAGAAAACTCGCGCCATTTTTTCAAACCAATGAGAAGCAAAACCAAAACCAATTGTGACTTGCACGCGTGTATTTTCCCGCGCTTTGCACCGGCTACATGTAATTGCTTCGTATTCTGATTGGCTCATTGCACTGCTTACTTCTGTTGTGATTGGTCAGAGTAATTGATTTGGTTTTGGTTTTACGACACTCAATTGAAAACCGCTCTATATAATGATGGTTTTGCTATTTCTATTTGAAGATGTTTCAAGAGACCACCCGCCTTCAGGACCTCAGAGCACAGAAACAAGAGGAACTGGAGCTAAGGCATTCGAAAGAGATAGAAGACTTCGACACCAATTCGAGCTCAGGGAACGGGCACAACTCTCTTTCACTGAAGCACCGTTCTGCCAGCAGCTTAAGTACAGTGAGTAACTCCAGTACATCCAGCACAAGAAGCACAGAAAACAACGGTACAGTGGTGCAACAGCAACAACAACAGACGGCTGATGAGAGATTACGTGTGAGCGCGGGACCAATGCGGGTATAACAACCGGAATAGCTGGTTTACAATTTTCAATATGAGTTATACAGTACTTTACTACAAAGTTTGATGATTCGCTCGCGCGCTCGTCGCCGACTGCAGCGGATGTATGGAGTCAGAGTAATATTATCATTTTTCAAAGTCTATTCGAGGAATTATCGATCGTGATTGGTCAACGTCTGTTCCACGAGGCAATCACGTGACTTCTTTTGCGCGGTATCCGCGCGTGGATTCGCCGCTGGATGCAAATATTGCATGACCGTGATACATTGTTTGACCATTATTGTGTTAGCTGTTTTACGTCACGTCTTCTCACGAAGTGGAGTTCTTTATGGCGAGTTTCGTTTCTAAGAATAGACGCCCGGTGAAAGTGAAGTTTAATCGAAGAGTTGTTTCGCCGTGAATGCTCTGGAGTAACATGATAGTTGTTTTGATGGAAACGGCGCTGTATTGTGTGTTGATGGACTCAAGACATGTTCCTTTGTCTGCCACCCTAAACCGGAAGACCAGTGAGCGGAAGTTGTCCCTTACCGGAAGTGCTGAGCACTTAACGGCAAGCTGATCGTCAAATGCGGTCATCGATTGTGACAGGGTGCCTTACCAATTGGCTTAATCGTGTAATTTCAACTAATATATTCGGAGTAAACCTCTTTGCAAGTCTTCCCTTAAGATGAAATTGCGTTTTTTAATAGCTGATACATCGACTTGCATCAAATGTATGTTGTCTATTTTTGTACAGTAGCCAAAAAAGTGCTCTCCTTCCGTAAGTTGAACTAAATGTCATTCATGGTCTAATTGTTTTTCAAGTCAGCGATTGACTGCTGTGTAGTAGTAACTCCTTACAACTCAAAACAGAAAAGGCGAAAAAAAAAACCAAATAATTGGACTTCGTAGTTCAGCAAATTTATCTCAAGTGTCATTTCTTCCTTATAGGCTTCGGCTAATTTTGAGTCGAAAATTGAGGCATGTGAAACGTTTTTACAATGATCGGTATATGATCTCTCAAGAAGAAACAAATTAAGGGAAAATTGACAGTTGCCTTGTCCACAAATGTTTTACCCAGCTGACCTTCTCACCTCCTCCATCTTCCCATCATGGTCAAAAGAGAAAATGAAAACTCTTAATTTGTTAATCAAGTATAGTTTTAACTGTTATATTACGTCCTGTGCCTGGTCTTAGCAGAAAGTAATTTTAAAGAAAAGAGAAGTACTTTTTAAACAATCTAGGGTCACAGGCCACAGAAATCTTGCATTATATTTAAGTGGATCAAGGAATGGATCACGTGATTTGGGGATATTCAGTTGGTTTTAATCCAGGGCAGTTTGCCCGTGTTCACACTTGGCTTCCTGGACTGGAATAGTTTTCAACCGGGTCACTAATATAAACGGAACTTAAGTGTGAACAGGGCTCAAGGCGTAGTTAAACGAAAGGGTTTATTTTTGAACTTGGAACGCAACGGTAATGAAAGAGTTCAAATTCATTTGCCAGTCAGAGTTGAAGTTCGCATGAACAGAAGCCTGTCAACAGAATCCTTCTTAGGTTATTGGGCACAGTAATAACAGTGCGCCTCGCTCGGCTCGCCGTTGTTTTCCCCTTTCCGCTCTTTTCGCTTGTCCAGTGCCCTGCTTAGCAGTCTGTTTGCAGGCTACCTGAATAGTTGCCTATCGTGGGAAACTTGTGGCACCAGAAGATTCTCTGAAAAGAAAATGGTTGTTTTTTAGCAGATAGAGTAAAACTTCTCGTGATCCATCCCCTTCATTAATTCTTTAGACCCTAATAATAATCAGCATCAAATTTCTCCTTACAATATCGCTGCTTTATCAACGCAAAAATGTCTTGATGTTTTAACAGATTCTCCCAACTGTCCCTGTAAGAAATAAAGGGAGAGCAGTGTAGAGAATACGAATGTTGATATCAGAGCTTAAAGGGTTAATAATCGATATAATTTTGCCCTTGTCGGAATAAGTCAACGTTGTTTTGTACATAGTTACGGGGTATGTTTTTTGATGCGGGTATAAATAAGAACAGTTGGGTGTCGCGTTTCTTTAGTGACCAATTCCCTTACAGAACAGTTCATAGTGCTGTTGTCTGCGTGTATATATTTTAAGCCAATGAATTTGAATTATAAATGTAGGCAATAAAGATTTTATTTCATCTCTTGGAGTCGTTGGTGTATGTGGGCTTGATCTGTCTGCTCTTGTTAGACTGCAGCGTGGTCTCTTTCTCTCTGAGGGAAGCACCCTCATCAAAACCAGACTTCCCCCCCACATTGTAGTGACAATTTTGACTTTGTCCTCCTCTCTCTCTCTCAAGATTAATCCGCGACCTTTACTCTGCTCGAAACTGGACTTTGTTTGGCTCCGTTTACGTCACGCCAAGAATTTGTTGCGAAATTACTAGTAAATTCTACTATACTACAGTTAGAATCTCTCCACGACCTCTTGGGGACCTTTTAGAGGCCTACCTCAGCTGCATTGTTTAACACGCGTTTAGTGTTGCTGAATAAAACGTTTTTGTGGTTGTCCGGGTGGTGAAAGAAACTATATATATTAACAGTCGGACGTTTGGCGAATAACCCCTATATCAGGGTAGGTTAATTGTCCCTATTAACCTACACTGATGAAGGGGTTATCCCCGATCCGTCTGAATGCTAATATACAGTTTCTTTCAACACTCGGGCAGCCACAAAAAAAAGTCTTATTCGGTATCATTTAACTCGAGTGCTTCGCAGCAAAACCGTTTTTTGTACAACACGCGTTTAGTGCCTGCCGCGTGGGAACGCCACGTGTGGGTGGAGATTTTCTTATTCGCTCTCCTAATCTTACTCGCAATACACCTGAGCGATGAAAGATGATTCTTGTATTCTGAAAGTCGCTTAATCTTCTTCATTGAAGGTCAAAATATAACATATATTAGTATAAATCTACTAGCGTTCTATCATGAATGCGGTTCTCTTATTGGCTACGCTACTCGCTATTCTGTTGTAGATAGTGAGTAGCGGTTGTCAACAAAATGGAGGCCGCTTCTTCCCGTTTTCGAAGTGTCTGCGGGGAGGATTTAGGTAATTCAGTTGGGTGGTTTTGAGCTACTGGTAGATTTATACCAAAACAATTAGATTATTCGCTCTCGATTTCTATGCGTGATAGCTGATTCGGGCTGAGCCATCATCAGCTATCACGCGATAGAAATCTCGAGCTCATAATCTAATTGCTAACTAAACTGCGGGCAGTCTCCTCTCCTAAGGCCTATATCGCACATTGGATTTGCACAATATATTGCTTACGATGGTCTCTTGTTCCAGAAAGGTATCGTCCACTAGCAAAATTTTTGTGAGCCTCCTTGGTGGTCAAGAGATAATAAAGGCTCTTAGCCCTCTTAACTAAATACCTTCGTCGTTTCCTTATTTAGTAAACTATTTCCCAACAATAGATAAAAAGGTGAAGGGTTAGAGCTAGTCGACACTGTTCCTCGATTTCAGCCGCCACGCTAACATACATACATACATATTTAATAATCCTAGGAGTCGATAGACTATACAGGATGCTAAAACAGTCAGCGGCGAAATAAAAAGGGGGCAGAAAAGAAAACCTAACTAATTCACAAACTAAAAATAGATTAACATGTAAGAATAAATATTTAGGTTAACTTATACGACAAATAAAGATTCGCATTGTTATAATTAATTAGTGCGCAAGGCCATAACCGACTTTTCTGAAATGGGTTGTAACTTACAGTTTGAGTCCTTTTTTTCTCACAGGCACGTGTAAAAATGGAAATTCAATAAGCATGTCACGCGTCCTTCATGGTGTTTATTTCTTTTCTTCTTCTCCTTGGTTACGGCAATTACTTAAACTGTAAAGAGCTGAAGCTCGTGCAGTGTGTCAGTTATACTAATGTATTCATGAGAGGCTGTGAAGTGCATACTCAAAGAGTAATTGGTGACGTACAAGCGTATCACATTGAGCATTTGAAATATTTGCTTGGGGTTTGTGGACTATTTTAAGACCTCGCGTGCCCCGGTCCGATGACAAATTCTTTTATAAGCAACAAGTAGGGCATAACCTTTGTGATTTTTGTTTTTGTTTTGATTGTGGTTACAAGTCTTTCCTTCGCATTCTGATTGCCGCTAAAAAAAACTTTGTGGGTAACAGTGGAGTTTCACCCATACTTTTATTGGTCGAAGCGCTTTTCACAGTGCTTTGTTTTTCCTTATTCTTTCTTAATTTTGCTTGCTTTGGTTTTTGTTCTGCTTTCTAACTGAAAGACTCCCTTGTATTTATTTTTATTTTATCAGCGGTATGTTCGACCCATCAGCGTGCTATCACTGCGACTGATGCGGCAAGGAAATGCGTAGAAGTACAACTGACAACAATCAATACTCCCGACTACTGGCCATCTGAGTCGCGTTCAAGAACAGCAAGCCAACGCAGACTAAAAATACGCAGGGCTTACACATAGCCCCAGGGTATTTTCAATCCTTCACGGCCGAGCGATTTTTGGTGTAAGCCCAATAACCCTATTGGGCACACCCAATAGAATTCTTTCTTTAAATGTCGTTGTCTAGTCACGTAGAAGCAATTTACACGTGCGCCCGTAGGCAGTTTTCATTCGAATCCTAATATAGTCTAGACTGCGAGCAATCTCTTTCTTTCCCTAACGTCCGACGAGAAAACAGAAGAGCCGCGATTAGTGGCGCACCTCGAGTTTTACTGTCTCTCCCCATTCTCTTCTCGTCTTCCCCCACCATATGCATAATATTAACTTTCGTGTTTCACGCGTGTGAATCCAGTAACAAAACCGACTGCTGGCAGTCTAAATATAGTCCTGTGTTAGAGGGTTGGGACTTCTTGTAGGCCAGTTCAAACCAAAAGAAAACACAGAAAAGCCATTTATTTTCTACCAATCGAATACTGCAAGTTTTATCTGACTTCTTTCCGTAGTTAAATTCTTTCAGTTTTCAGGAAAAACTCACTGATCTGGAACGGGGACTGAAATAATCGGTGACAGGAATAAAGAAAAAATTCGTAAAATGAAGTTGACAAGGTGTTGTTTTCTGTCCTTTTTCAGTGGTCATTCTCTACATCTCTCTGATATCGCATCGACTAGTTTTATTTCTCGGCACCTGCTGGTAAGCTTATTAGCTACTGTCTGACAGTCTTTTGGTTAAAGATATTGGACTCTTCGGATGTTTTCCCTATGACGGACTAACAGAAATATTTGTATACAATGAAAAAAAAACTTAATGAGATTCTACGAAATGAATTTTTTTCCGTTGTGAGACCTTTGACGCAAATCGTTCCTTGGGTTTCAGTGCATCAAAGCACAGAACAAGAGAAGCCCACTTCGTGGAATTTTCGGAAGTCTTTCAAGGTCATTTTCTAGTTCTCAGAATAGCTATGAATGACGGCAGAATTTTACATATCGTTCCGCGTGAAAAGTCACTCGATACAAGATTTGTTGCACGAATGTTTGGGTTTCAATTTCCATATTTTATATTGGCATGGTACTATATAATTATTTTGAGCAAATTTTGGGGATTTTCAGCTCTTGAACTGAAGTAAATGAAATGATTTCCCGTTGATCAAGGCTCATAATTGTTAACTATTAATAATTAAATAGAAATTTACACAAATCTTATGGAACGTGACAGGAAACTAACTCTGCCAACTCTTTATTTCTTTTATTTACACTTACTTTAAACCTTCATTTAGTTCTTTTTCTTTCCCGTAGTTTAAACCTCGTTTTACAAGCTTTTACAGTTCCACGAACCACGAAGGCACGAATTTCCGTTTCCTCGATTTTCGAGAAAGACCTGACGACGAGAATTACGTCACGCTTGCTCGTGACCAACTTCGGTAAAACTTCGCACACTCGGGAAGAAACAAAACATACAGTTGCTCAACCAAGGAGGATAAACATTTCCACATTTAACACGGAGGAAAATCTGAGTTTCACAGGTCAAGAAGAAACTATGGATCAAAGAAAAGCTTTTTTAGATGCTTGGAGCAAGCTGTCCCCTCAAGGGAAACCTCCTGATACAGAATTCTTACAATTTTGTGGTTACGATTGCGAAAGGTCTTCGAATGAGCAAGTCTTGGAACGGATTAATTTGTGCAACGAAAAGCTTGAACATGCTATAAACGTGATAAAAAGAGAGGGATTCGTCCTGAAATGGCTCACAGAAGTTCTTAACATTAAGGATTCGAATGAAAGCGATTCAGAGCGCCACAAAGTTGTAAACTTTTTCTACCCGAGCACGTATTTCAATGCACTTTTGAGTTCTGCGGACACTGCCCCTACAACGGTTGCCACGGAAGGTGGAACAAGCTCGCAAAATGCGAGCTCCGAAAATGTGCCTAACGGCGAAAGTAGTCACTTGCTAGACGCTTGCGACTTAAATGAAAGGAAAGAGAAAGCAATTAGCCAAGTGGCTGAGGCGGGCCTCAACGATCAACCAGAACACACACGCGACGGAAGTGAAGACGAGGAGTTGGAGTTTGGTTTCAATAACATACGGGGGATGGCAAGGGTTAATTCTAGTAAATTATTTAGTAGGGAGAATAATGAATTTGACGAACAGAGAAGCTCGTTGCAGGAGATAAAGCAACAGAGGGTAATAAACTCTTAGCCAATGACAAGCCGGAAGAGAGGGCTGAACACGATGTAAGCCAAACAATTTCAAATGAGGGAGAAACCCTACGGGCTCAGAATCTGAAGAAGAAGAAATGATGGAGATCATACGCACGAGATGAATTCTCCTGAAAAACATAAGCCAGCTGGTGTTAAAAGTCGAGCACTTGCGACTGTTTTATCCCCTTTAGCCAAGGGAATCAACAAAGCTAAATCGAGGGAAGCGGTGTTTTCCTCGTCAAACTCAAAACATCAAAGGAGTGACTCGCGCGATAGCGCGACGAGTGGCGAACTCGAGAGTGATTATGTCAATCTCACACATCGTACCGAAAGTAAAACTCTGCAAGATCACGACAGTGAAGTTTTGTCAGACGGTAGTGAAGTTCGTATAAAAATAAACGATATTTGTCTGATAAATCAGGAAAATATGGCAGCTGATGGTGACGGTATTTGTTTGGATGTGAATTCTCCGATCGATCGATGTCTCGATGTTGACTTTACGACAAGGGAGTTGCAGAGAACAATGAGGAAACGAAAGACGGCGATGCTGAAAAGGCCAGGTGTGAGGAAACAACCGAAGATTCGCCCGATGTTATTCTCGAAGTTGTCGATGAACTGATTTCCTACTTGGAAGGAATTGAGGTTGTGAGTAGTGATGAAGGAATCGCCCCACGAGGAACCCGGGGAGGGAGAAGATTTTATGTTGTTCGGTGGGGTTATCAGACCACGCCAGCCCCACCGAGCAAGGAAACAACTAGACTCTGTAATGTCTATTGGCAATGTGAGTATCATGAGTGTAGATTCTGGTGTTACTCCATGGTCGATAGATGTCGCCGCCTATGAAATGCAGTCAGCTGATTCGTCAGCTGATGAAGACAATGCTTCTAGTGAAGCCAGTGAGCCAAGGCCCAGTCCACAAGTTTCATCTGGTCTCCCAAGTGATAAGGCAAGAAAGGTACTGGAAGCCCCAAGCACCCCGCCTCCAGTCAGGCCCCCTCGCCGTAGCAAAACTGAAAGATTGTCACGCACATTAGAGTTGCCAAAGAAACTTGGTCCCCTTACTGTGGATGATGACGATGTCTTTGGTAAAGGCTATGAAGGTATTTGAAGTTGTGGCAGCTATAATATTTGTAAACATAAATACATGTAAACATTTTGTTCTAAAATTAAAGAACAGCTAGTGGCTGAAAACAAGCATCCCTATGTGATAATCATAGACCCTCCTCTAACTTATTTTTTGACGGTCAGTTAGTGATACCAATAAAATATGGATACCTTGTACTTGGGCTAACCAGGGAAGGACTGCCAACCAGGATAAGGGCAGGGGGAAGGGATGTGTATGGGACACAGTGCTTCTTGTAAAACATCTCCTATGGAAACACTGAAATACTGGTAATAAGGGGGTAGCTAAAGAAAACACCTTCAGTTGTGTAACTGGTGTATTAAAAAATTCAAGCAAGAATGGGTGTCACAACTGTAGCAATATTATTGGCATACATGTACCTGTCTAAGGTATCGTAACAGTCACTCAAGTCCTGCAGCAGGCTCACATTTATGGCAAGCTTGATGGAAGCTAATCACACAGCAAGCTTGAATTATTTTGTTGTAACTTATGATAATTCAGATCCGTGGCACCATGTTCGGGAAGGCAAATGGTAAATTTGAGTTGGCAAGACCACTTTTTTTTTCAGCAAGCATGCTTATACAAGACACTGAGACACCAAGATGTCTTTGTCTAAAAACTTGAAGCATTAAGACCTGTGAAATTTGAGTAAAGGTTTGTGAGCCATTTACATTTTGACCAACCATTCACTGCCTCCCATACTGATTCAGATACCTCATCACTTTGGTACAGAATTATCTTCAAACAGGCGTTTACTTCTAACACACAAAACAATATTATTTCTTTTTTGGCTCAATAAAGACTTCCTCTTTTAATTAAAGAAAAAGCAAATTATCATAATGTACCAGATGGTCTTGAACTGAAAAAACTGCAAAATAATGTCCTGGCTTTTTAGTTATAATCTCAATCAGAGTATCCATGGTTCCATTTTTTGGTATCAATATCAGTTATATATTAATTTTATATTTGTTAAATAAAGGCTGTATAACTAAAATGGGAGAGACAATATTACCTTCACAATCGCAACAATGTAAATTTTCAACCTAAATATAAATATCTTTTAACAGATATAATCATAATAAGTCAAAACACTTATTTATTTTATTTCTGTTGAAACCTGAAGAATATTTAAGATTGTGGTGAGAAAATTAAAACCAAATCAGTTGTTGTACACTTATAATTTGAACAAATAGTTTTAAGAAATTGTGGTTACGCACAGTTGAAAACATCTGTTACCAATGAAAATATTATTCTTTTTCACTCAGATTTTTCACATGCTGATTTCTTTGCATGATAGTCTGTTCACAGTTGTTGTTATGAATAGTGTCAAACTTAACCAAAAAAGGTTGTTTCTATCTTTCATAATAATATTTATTTCCTCTTTTTATTTAAAAGCCATAAATACCCAATCAGGGACTGGCCACAAATTTAAATTTTTGGCAAACATTTTCATTGATGAAAATGTATACAGACTGTATTCTCTTCAAAACCCAATATTAAGTTTCTTCTTTCCTTTTAAAACTAAAAAAAAACATGTAGTAAGGTTTTCATCCCCACAGGCTGGTTTTCTTTATCACAGTTTTGAATTCATGCATGCAGTAATCTTTCATAAAGATATAAGCATTTGCCTTAAGTGTATAAGTTTTGATAAAGAAGGTGCTGTTTTGACTTGAAAAGAGTGATTGCATGACCATAAAGACAAAGTTTTGAATATGAAAATTATCATAAATCAGATTTTTTTGGTCAAACGCAATTACGTAGGGAAACAATTTTATGATCAGATTGACAACAGCTCAAGTCGAAGTTATTCCATAAAATGCATTAGATTTCTTTTATTTCCTCTTTGATTGTACATGTATACCCTTTCTATTTTAATTGAAATCTTTCAATGAAAAAAAATGTGAATTTGACAGTTTGATGATAATTATAAGGAAGTAGTTTGTCAATGGAAATTTGTTGGAAAATTCATTTTACCATAATTAATGTTTTTGTTCACAACACATTGCCCCGAGTAGTTGTCTGTATTTTACTTCTTAGTCAAAGCGGTTTTGATTTAGTTTTTTCTTTTGCCAAGAGTTGGAATAAGTATGACATAATCTTCTAAAGGTACACATAATAAAATAAAATAAAAATAAAATGTATTTCCTGTCATGGATGTCACAAAGTGCCCATCAAAGCTGTTTTACACCTTTGTGGGAGTCCTTCCTTAAAAATCGTGAATATGCAAGGAAACCATCATAAACCATATTTTATGGATAAATAAAGTCAAGGTAATTTAATTTAATAGTACAGGCCTAGCTAGAAACACCAATTTTTATTTAAGAACAACTATTATAATTTCAAAGTCAAGTTATCATAGGGAAACAGGGTGTTTTAGTTATTTCAGACAAGGTGCTTTTTTTTTTTCATGAAAACTGTTCACCTGGTCTTTGTTGTAATTTCAAGTGACCTCCAGTGGTGTGGATATGGATGTTTTCTGAAACTTCGCTTTTTTAATTTTGTAATAAAATAAACACAACTAGTTTTTTTTTGGAGAATTTGCTATTGCTAACATAACTCAGTTTAAGTTGGCTATGCAACCAATGTGTCTGTGTGTTTCGCGTGGTCAAAAGTTTAATATGAATATTTGTCTTATCTAGGGGATCTTGAAAATCTCTACTGCTCATCACAAGTGGCACGCCTGCCACGGAGAAGTGCTAGTGAGCAAATTCGTCCTCAAAGCCAAAGTTCAGATAACGAAAAGCTCAAGAAGTTGCGGAAGGCCAGAGGTGCTCATGTGGTAATTGATGGGAACAACATTGATTTCCCTTCATCGCCCGTGACATCCCCTGGTGGAAGCCCTGCAAAACATGTAAGTACACCTATAAAATGATGGGCTTGGTGGAAATAGGATATGTGTGACGATTTGGCTGTAGAATCCTTATTTTTCTAAATTCACTCTGCACTTTGCTTATGAATTTGATTCCACTTCCTTGCACCCATTCAGTGATTCTTCAATGTTTTGGCTTCATTTTTCTCAAAAACAAAGTACAAACCAGCAGGGAAAAGAACTTCAAGACATTGTTTCTTAAGTGAATTGAAGGCCACATGCAAAACATCAGTTACTTTTGATTAAAAAAATTGACCTAAATCGTCACTTTAGAGACTTTTCCACTAGCCTCTTCCTTATTGAGGATCTGTGATTTATTTTGTTTATCTTCATCATCATCATAATGAGGATGATACATGTAATGATAATAATTCTGTTCATTTATAAAAGCTTAGTGCACTTACAACTATTGGTAATAAAGGTTAAAAAAAAGATCAAATAAATTTTTTTGTTCCTGTCTGTGCTAGGAACCTAGTGAGGATGACAGAGCTGGGAAACTTCACAAGAGGAAGTGGGTAGTGGCTGCTGTGTTGGACAGTGAGAAAGGATATCTGGAATGTCTTAACATGTTAAACAAGGTATTAAAGAAGTCCTTGCTGTCAATACTCTTAATTCAAACTACAGTACTTCCAGTTACATCATGTGTTATGGCAATTTGACGTACTTGTTTTTTTTTAATGAGTTATCAAGTATTGAAAGAGTGATGAAATATCTCATCCTTCCTATGAAAGTTTTTGTGTCAAAGGCATCTTTTACTTTGAACTTTTGGCTTGGAGAAAAGAAAGAGTTTCTAATCAATATACATCATTTTCTTGTTTGTTTTTTAAAGCATATGAAGCCTTTGAAGTTGTCTATTGAATCATCGGCTCCAATCTTGACCCTGGTGGACTACAACAAGATCTTTCACAAGCTGGATGAACTACACACCATTCACACAGTGTTTTATAATGACCTGGAGTTGCGTGTCTCACACTGGACTGACCGACACCTAATTGGGGATATGTTTACAAGTCTGGTAAGTATTAATATACAGTGTATTGTCAGAATGAAACTACCATAAGTTATAGAGGGGATTAGTTTCTAAAGAAACTGTGGTGCTGCGTCGGTGGGGAAGTGAGACACGAAAATTTGGTTTATCAACGGAGTTGATAATGTAAATTGACCACCGTACAGGGATTCGATTAGCTGACGTTTCGAGCGTTAGCCCTTCGTCGGAGCGAATCGAGGAATTGTGGGTTGTGTATGGTTTATATACAGAAAATGGAGCTACGCTATTGGTGGTAACATGGTAACGTGAAAAACAGGAATAAATTAATTGAATGAAAAGCGCTCGTTGATACCGTGGGGATTAAGAGTGCCAATTTGAAAGATCAGTTTTTGCTCGAGATTTTTACGGCTTTCCGTGGTACCTTGATGTAGGGAAAGGCCGGAGATTGACATGTGTTGTTTGGAATGGTTAGGGAGATTAAAATGCCGAGCGACAGGTTTGGATGCGTCTTTGTCATCTTTCTCAACATCACGAAGATGTTCTCGGAATCGGTCACCTAGTCGTCTTCCTGTTTCGCCGATGTATAACTTTTTGCATAATGTGCAGGTTATGCAATAGATAACATTTGCGGAGGTACACGTGAAACGATCAGTGATCTTAACAGATCGCTTAGGGCCCGATATTTTGTCAGTGTTTTGAATGAAAGGACAAGTTTTGCATCGCGAGCGCGCACATTTAAAAGTGCCAGGTTGTTCAGTTGTTTTGAATGCGCTTTTAACTAGAAAGTTACCTACATTTTTGTCGCGTTTGAATGAAATCAGCGGTGGTTCCGAAAAGATTCTAGCAGTTTCTGGATCATTTTGCAGTATCTTAAAGTTGTTAAGAATGATGGCTTTAACTGGGTTATTATGTGGGTGAAATGTGAGGGTGAATGGAATTCTGTCATTCTTTTCCTTTTGTGACGTCTGTAGTGCTGTTGAGAAAGATAACAAAGACGCATCCAAACCTGTCGCTCGGCATTTTAATCTCCCTAACCATTCCAAACAACACATGTCAATCTCCGGCCTTTCCCTACATCAAGGTACCACGGAAAGCCGTAAAAATCTCGAGCAAAAACTGATCTTTCAAATTGGCACTCTTAATCCCCACGGTATCAACGAGCGCTTTTCATTCAGTTTATTTATTCCTGTTTTTCACGTTACCATGTTACCACCAATAGCGTAGTTCCATTTTCTGTATATAAACCATACACAACCCACAATTCCTCGATTCGCTCCGACGAAGGGCTAACGCTCGAAACGTCGGTTAATCGAATCCCTGTACGGTGGTCAATTTACATTATCAACTCCGTTGATAAACCAAATTTTCGTACCATAAGTTATATGCTGAGCTCTTTCAAATATGCATTTTTTTGTTGCTGTTCTTGTAAACCATTGTCAGGTGTACATAACAAATAAATTTCATTTGACAGTGTGTATGTATGAGTTCTGATAATGCACAGGTGACATAAAAATGTGGTAAGAAAGAAGAAGGAGGCTACAAGCAAGTTGTGCATTTTCACATCCTCTGTTTGTTATAAGAGTATACATGCACTGTCAAATGGAATGTTTTTCTACTTTCTTGAGCTCATGATGTCATTTGTGCATCTGTACTCTAAATTGCAAAGTGCTCTAAACCAATTAAAATGTGAGGATTTCACCGGCCATTGTATAAAATGTGATAGCACACGCCTTCTCAACAGGGTATTCAGACAAGACAAAAAAACTTTATTTCCTCTTTCATCAGGTGGATCAGTTTGACGTCTACAGAGAGTACATACTAAACTACAAGACAGCTCTGTCAACTATACGCAAATGCAAAGCAAACAATGAGCAGTTTAACAACATCTTTTCCAAGGTAACATCATTGGTCAGTCATTGTCTTTGACAGTGCAGTGTCCAATGCCTTGTGGCTTACTTACATGTACCTGTAATCAGCTTTCTGGCAGAAGCCAAGTACAGCTTACAAAGACTGAACTTTGGAGAACAGAACAATTTGAGTTTGCTTTATGAGAGATAATTATTTCTCCACTTCTAATTGAGTAATCAATCACACAAAAAATACTCAATCGATTCAAATTAATTAGCTTTTTTTCTTTCAGGAACTTACTATGCATGCAATCCAAGAAGTGACAACATTAGAAGGTACAAACAATTTTAGATTGTTGCTCTCGGAGCTTGGAAAGGTGTCTGAGGTAGTTGTTGTTTAAGATCTATTTTTGATTACATGTAACAAGTTCTGACAGATGTACTGTCTGTTGCTTTTAAATTGCAGGGCTTTTCAGTAAGCCAGTGGAAAGAGTTGGCAGATATATTGTTGTTCTTGGGTAAGTAAGGGTAAAAACTGTTAAATACAGAAAGCATTCCCTCAGATTTTTTGGGCCATTTTTATGGTCAAAATTGAGCATGAAGGACAGAAACGAGACCTCTTTAAGAAGGTTTAAAGCAAATATAATCAGAAAAGATCTGAGCAAATTGGTTAGTGATAACGCATGCAAAGGGTGCCACCTGTGTAACTCATAATTCATAAACAGAAATTATTATAACTAGTAGAGTCGATATAATATTATTATAAAATTGTATATATAGTTTTTTTTATTGCATATGTGTATTTTCGAAGTAAATTGAATATTGTGTATATTTGAAGTAGTTTTAGAATAGTTAAATTTTATCATCCTATAGTATTATGTATATATATTTATCATTAATAAGTAATTTAAGTAGTGTCCCCGATTAGTAGGCCTGAGGGCAAGCTAGATGATTAGACACTCAAATAAAGTTGTTGATTGATTGATTGAAGTTACTGTATGCTGTAGAATACTGACAGAGACCATGTTTTTTACGCATTTGACAAGAACTTTTTTCACCATCACCATTGTCGTAATTGTCATCATCACCATTATCGTTATTGTCATTATCATCTTTATCATCATCTCAAGACTTGAGAGGTTGTTTCTTTTATTCTCTTGAATTGCATGTTTGATCAATTAGTGATAAGTTATTTGTACAACTTGGGGATTAAAGGTTTGTTAACAAGACTACCCAAGAGGCCTTCCAGGGGAGGTCTGGTGTCACTTTGGCACTCGTTTATGACTCTGTCTCTCACTTGTTTTGTTAGGGACAAAAATTCACTGTCGCAAACAAAACAAAGAGGAATGGAAAGTGAATTGTCCCTGTTGCAAACTGTCACACTTTTTCTGGCACTAGTTTCTGCTGTTTCTCGGTGTTTTGGGAGAAAATTGTCGCCTGTTTTCAAAGCCAAGTCCCTTATCGCTTCTACCCCTTGGAAGGCCTCACCCAAGGAAAACTGCATGGTCATTTTTTTTAAAGAATCGCAATTTCTACAACCATATTGTACATCTTAATGAAAGGCTTCATAGAAAATAGACTTTTGCCTTCATTTGAATAGTCAGGTTTTGGGGTTTTATCCACAAAAGTTAGGACTGCTGTCCTTGAATACGCCATTTCCAAATTACCTTTGTCCTCTTTTTCAAAGTAAGGCCTGGTGCACAATTTGCATGTGGATAAAAATTAATTTTCACATGTCGAGATGAGCACCAGGTCTCACCTTGAAAAGAGGCCAAAGGTAATTCGGAAATGGCCTATTGTCTTAAATAACAGTAAAATTATTTAATTTGCAATTATTTTAATGTAGGATCTAATCAAACAAACCCCTGAGGACCATGCTGATTATGAACTCTTAACAAGTGTCCTGAATTCAACCAAAGAGTTTCTAGCTAGGATCAGCGGTGATGACAGAGATGGTGGGGTGAGTCCTATCACCATTTATTGGTTAGTTTGACTGTTTCAACTGTTGACGCACATCACTTTATGAACTTCATTGTCACCTTAAGTTATTTGGTAAAATGAAATGTTTGTGAAGTTTTGATGTATGTGTGTGTATATATATATATGTGATTTTTACATGAAATTCATTTCTAGGAAAATTTCCATCCAAGATATATGTTGCAGGTCAAATTAAAATTCAGGTTAAAATGATTTTAACCTAGGTCAAAATGAAATTCCTTTGTATTCTAACCCTAATTATTTATGAATAATGAATAATTAGGGTTAAAAGACAAAGGAATTTGATTTTGACCTAGGTTAAATTCATTTTGACCTGAATTTCATTTTGACCTACAACATATACATGTAATTTGATGTTAAATTCCTCGCAAAGCAAGAAATATTCTAGTAAATCACTTGAAACTCCAAGAGGTAAAGTCACTGTCACTACAATTTCTCTAAATAACAGCTACAATCATGGACAAAAGCGTTGACACATTTGAGCAAAATAATCGCTTTCTATGATCAGTATCCTTCCGTAATTGAAAAAACCTCTTTTTTGTTGACAACCGACTCCCCTTCTCCCCCTTTTCAATGTTGAAATACGCTCCGTGGATACTGGCACGTGGTTACAACATTGAAAAGGGGAGAGGGGGTCGAAATGTGAGAAAACTCATGCGCTTAACAAACAAGGTTTTTTTAGGGGACTGTCTCAGTTACTTTTGTCCATGGTTGTAGTTTACCATGGGCAACCTCTGAGGGTTATTCAATGTTTTTTTTCCAGAGTTTGCAAAGAGTGAAGAGAGACCACAGACTTATAAAAGATGGTTTTATCGTTGAACTTGCAGGTATTTATCTAGTTATTCACATAAGGATTTGTTGTAGGTTTTGGGGAATGTTTTATGCACTCTGATCAGAAATTGTCTCTTTTTTTTCTTCTTTGCTCATGGCCAAAACATTTCACTGCACTTAATGATGTTTCATCCCAATATAGGGTAAAGGTAGCGTAACACACTTCCAACACGTCAGCCGACACACGACCAAAACGTCGGCCAACACACTAACAATGCATCGGTCGACACTCGACGAACGTGGATGTATTTGAAAATACAGCCGGGTATTCAGAATAAGCCTTACTTTTTATTAACGTGTCATCCAACACACTTCCTGCACGTCGTCCAACACGCTTCTAACGCATTGGCTGACACACAACCAACAAGTGTGTCGGCCGACACTTGACGAACATATATTACCCAATATAGTGTGTGGTATAGGTGTCTCATGTTCTGTGTGTTTCTCCCATACATCTCAGAAACCAGGGATCAGTCTTGAAACCTAAAAAGGTGGCTACATCAAACAAAAGGGTTTCAAGATTTGTATCAAAAGTTCTTTGAATTCTAAAAGTTCAAATTTTTTGATGGTCAGTTATCTTGGAGATACTGGCCTCTCAAACTGATTCTTGTACAGTGTACAATTTAGTCTGATGTGGTCTGACAGAACCGTGAACCCTTTTAACTTACGACATTGAATTTCCTTGTTTTTCTTGTAGATGGAGTTCGTAAATTTAGGCATCTGTTCTTATTCAATGACTACATCCTTTGTACAAAGAGAAAGATAACTGCCAGGTAACAATAAACATTTTTATTTTACCAGTAATAAATTATTTCTTATTTGATTGTTACTGTTGAAAGACTCATAGCTTCTAATTTTGTTGAGTGTAGTATAAAGACTTTCAGGGTTAACTCAGATGTGTTTATTCACAGGAGTGAACAGTATGTGTGCAAGTGGTATGTCCCTCTTCATGAATTACAGTTTCATCCCACGGAAGTCTCAGAAGGTTTGTCTGCTAATCCCAGCTGTTATACAGTACATAAATAAATTCCTGTAATAAACAGTTCATCCTGTATTACATATATTTGTAAACTTCGGGAAGAGTGACAATATTATTATTTTCTGGTCTACTGTAAATAACTGTAAGTTAATTTCTTTCATCACAATTTCGACACATTCAATGTTTGGTATTCTTGTGGTTACAAAACTTTTTTTTTTCAAACTGCAGAGCTGCAATAACATTGCTAACATTTTTTTAAGGCAGCTCAACTGATACCTTGGATGAAAAGTACCAAGTGTGTTCAACAGCTAATTTCTCCTTACAGTATGATTCTAACAAACGCGAAAAAAGACATTACTAACTGAGCTGTCATATGACTGGCTAGAATGAGAACTTAAAAGCTTTCTTTTGCAGTGCTGTGCAGATTACTCTGAATGGTGACTTTCTCGGTTCTTTTTTCAGCACCTCAAGTCATACCAGTAACAAGTAAAGCAGACTTTGATTTACTGAAGAGCAGAATAGCCAGCACTAAAGCAGAGATCCGACGGGAAGAAGGGGTCAACAGTCTACACAGCCCTGACTCCTCCCCTTCATCTAAGGTACATTCTACAACTGGAACTAGAACCAGCTTTCAAGTGGTAGTGGTGATGGTGGTGGTAGCAGTGGTGGTGGTGGCAGTGGCGGCAGCGGTAGTTGTAGAGGAAGAGGAAATGGTACTGGTTGTGGTAGCAATAGTGACCTAGTTATTGCTAGTAGCAGCAGTAGAGGTAGTGATAGTAGAAGTGGGTTGATGGCAGTGTCAGAGGTAACGGTAGCAGTAAAGGTGGTGATAGTTGTAGTGATAGATATTTCAACCTACCGGTAGTTCAATTTTAATGACCAAATTACTATTTCAACACACATCTTATTCCTTGATTTATCATTTCCACTTTTGTTTCATTTTGTAGCGTCGTCGAGTACAGTCAGCTTCTAAACTTGTAGAAAAGATGAAAAAACGACAAGCCGAACAGGTAGAGTTAAAAAAAGTAACAAAGGACCCCATCCTAGTATCCACTGGGATGGGATCCGTAACTGATTGTTACTGTAATCAATACAAGGATGTCGTGTTTAATTTTGCTGAGGAAGTGTGAATATAGTCCTGAGAGGGACTGGTGAGATGATATTGACTGACCTTTTCACAGTCTCAGTGGAAGTCTTGATTCTGATGGTGATGCTTAAAGGGGCAGTGTCATGCTATTTGGCAACTTTATAAAAAGCTAGAAGGTGTCTTTGCATCAATTGAATTCCAAAACTAATGGTCTAGTTTTGTTATTAAAGACTATTTGAAGGTACTGAAACTGTTTCCTGTCGCCAGTTGCAACGGATGGCAAGGATGGAATTGGATTGAAACAGTTGGCCAATTTTTTTCAAGTTTTGATGCTACAAATTCAAAAAATCCTCAAGAAAATTATTATGGTTAGCCCTCTCTGATAAAATTCATTTGATATCTTCGTCATAGCTTAACAGAAGCATTTTGTTTATGAGTAAAGCCTCAAAGTAATGATTTTAGCACATAATTGACCTAAAACAGCAAAATCCTCATGTATGTCTTTTGCCTGACTATTTAGGAGGCTGCTCTGTTGTTAGCCTTCCCAAGCCTGCCTCTGACATTGTACCTCAAACAGGGCAAGGTAAGTTGCTAATGGTGCTACTGGCCAACCACAAGATTCACCATGTTAAGGGAATGGTAAAAAATATACACTCTGAAAATGCCCCAGCCCATTTCAACGGATGCAAAGGACTTCCGTGTAGAACCATTTTCATCTTTGGTCAGTCATAACTGACGAAAACATCATAAGGAACCATTCGGAATTCGTTGCAAATACATGCAAACAGCTTAAGTCACAATTAATTTTTGTTTTGATTTTGCCTCTCAGTGGTTGAGAAGCTATCGCGAGTTTTGCCAACCAATCAGAGACACCTTAATGCACGCCATTCTAAATTGAACGGTTGGGCCATCCCGTTTTGACAAAGGAAAAGAACCCTCGCTTTTTTAATTTTATATTCCTTACATCACAAAGTATGGATGACTTTCAGATACACAAAACACCGAAACGAAGAGACTATTTACTTATTTTCACAAAGCAAGAGTAATCCTTGACCAAAGAGTTGTAAATACGTTTCTATCTTTGCCATTTATAGCTTCAGAAAAGTGGAAGATCGCTTTTCCACAAAACTGATTTACTTGTTTAGGTTTTTACGGATGAGACTGTCTTTAGTTTTTGAGCGTTTTACTGAAAACTGGGTGACACAACCCCTTAAACGTTTCATCGGTTTGCCATTTAACACTTCACACTGCGTTTACGGTCGACACTTGTCAGTTGAAACTGACGGGCTAAAAATTTAATCGGTAAAAGATCCCCTGGTCTCCTTATGAATTTATTTCTTGCCTTGCGTGTTGGACAAAAGTGAAAACAAAAATTAGAGAAAATCATATGATGTATCTCCCTGATTGTCCTTAGGGGCTTTTCGTGTTTAGTTTTATTTTTTCTCAGATATCGTGACCGGAAGCCATTAAACAAATTTATTTTTGTTCAACGGATTACTTTGTTTTTCATTGATCAGCGTCTTACGCAAGGTTCAGTGTTTTTCAAGAAGTTGGTATCATGAATAAATTATTATTTTCTAAGCCCCCTGGCGACAAAATTTGTACGTTTCTGTAAACATTACCGTAGCATTCAGTTGCAAGAGTAATTAAAATCGATAAGTCGATTCGAAAACCTTATACTTTTCTATTTCTGGAAGGGAATACTTGCAGAAAAGGAGGATGAATTGCCCTTTCAATTTATTAACCGCCTTTATTACCTTAAGGAGAATCCCGAATCGTACGAAGTATATCAGTGTAGCTCAAAGCTTTTCATATGTATCGTATGCCTCGAATGTTGAACACTCTTGAATTGTACTCCAGTGGAGGCGTTTGTCACGATGTCTGTTAATAAAATAAAATAAAATAAAATCCTAAAATGTGAGCAGTTAAGTAAGCGCTATTTGTAACCTTGCTTCGTTACAAAAAGATTCAGACTTGTGATTGTGTTGATGGAAACTTGCAAGTGTAGGAGTGACCATTCTGTCGAAAACTACCGACTAGTATGTCGAAATGTTGTAAGGTGGAATTTTTAAAATTCAGTCAAATATTCTTTGAATTTCTCTTCTAGTGCAGTTTACAACGTCTTAACGTATATTGCAACTGATTGTTTTTATTCATGTAGACCTACACGCTGCTGTGCAAGAGCGATGTGGAGAGAGCTGATTGGAAGGAAGCAATGCTACCTCTTTTGGAACACAACGAAGGTAGAGCGGCACTTTAAATTCTGTTAATATCACTCGTCTGTTGAAAGGTTCGGACGTGCCGTTAATTTGATTTTCACGTCAATATTTACACAGATCGAAAAGTTTTTCAATTGATTTGCATATCTTTGAGATGTCGAGATTAAACTGCAGTTTACTGTGTGTCTTTGCTAGACAATAGTTTTTTCAATATTTCTTGACAGCTTGTGCGGAATAATCAGTTTTTAAACGCTCACTTCATTTTCTGTGTTATATTACAACAGGATCTGGCGTGCATCGTTATTTAGAATTGCATCTTTTTATATCACGTTCTCTTATAATTGGCCTGACCTTAAACCCTTAGATAATCCAGCGGTGGACTCTCAACTAAGCATGATAGAATTGCATCACTTACTGGAAGCCTGCAAAAAGGTATGTTGGGCAAATGTTCTTCACGGTTATTCTCAACTCTAAACTTCCTCGCTCCAGGAATGACGCAGTTGCGCCGTAGCTAAAACGGCAGGAGAACAAGCGGTTCCTATAAAGCTGTCTTATAAACAAGGCCGTTGATTGGTTGAGCCCTATGTTTGCCACGGGTAACTTGTGTTTGAGCGACATCCAGAGGCGATTAAAGTGACAGATTAATGCCAATTCAACCCACTTGTTTACTCAGTTGCCCGATTTATAACCCTGCTACATAGTTGCCGTGGTTTGGAGCTTTAATCTCTAGAAAACCAAACGCTCCAAGGTTGGTCTTCACCGCGTCGCGTTCATGTCGACGAAAGTAAACTTAGCGCTCTCTCCAAAGTTGAGACTTGTTCGGCGTGGCTCGGCAACTCCCTTGGATCGTGCTGAAAAGAAATCACCTCTTCTTCGTCGCGGATCGTGGTCACCGAATCTTCGTTTGTTACGAAAGGCTTCCGATTCCAACTTCCTCAAGGACTCGCAATCTTTGGTAGGAATTTGGTTCTAACGACTAGCAATTGTGTTCGTTCGTTTGTTAGCCATGCGCGCGACCTCGTCGAAAGGAAACACGCGTATGTTCTCTTGTGGAAGTTTATGATACTTGGGTTTGTTTGTTTAAGGATGTTGCAATCGAAAAATCTTGGCAAAATTTCTTATTTTTTAGCAAAGAAACTGCGATATGTGTTTATCTCGTATACAACGATTTTATCTTGAAGTTTTGAGCTTCGTAACAATTGTTTTTATTTTCTTCGTTCGAATTTCACGCTGGGACAAGTTCAATATTGTTCAATACTCGAAACTGGTAGCAAGTTATCTGCATGAGTCACGGTAGGCGAGATATGGGTATATATTTCCCTCTAAGCCCAGCAAAGTGGACTTTTATTTCCTGTGTGATATTTGCAATAGACTTCTGGCATACTGTGTCTTCACAATTGTATTTCAGCACTGATTCTGGTCAGAAATGTTTCGCTGCACCAGTTTTTCTAACATAGACATCACGCGGTGCAAACACAATTTTCGATACATATTTTAACTAAGACCGTTTCGCGTCATTTAGTTCTCAAACTCGCTCGTAGTTAGTTTTCTATGTTTTGTCGCTTGGTTTTTTACAATCAACGGGATGTTCCCCTCTAGTCAGATTTTATAAGTTAATTTCAGTTTTCGAGCGTTGTTAAAATGTCGTTTGGGAACTCGTTTTGATATGTAGCTATAACCGGGAGACTTTTTCCGGCATTAACACCGTCTTAACAGATTCGCCACTTTTAATCGCAAACTTTTTTACCGATTAAAGGTGGCTAGATCACGCAATTTTTAAAATGGTGTTAAAAGGATTCAGACTTTGAAAGTGATACTTTTTAACGACAGGAAAGTCCATCGTTACCGCCATCAAGCTGCTTAGGGGCATGGAAGAGGAACAATTGAGAAGTTTAGAACGCTCAACATCTTTAGTTTTTACCGCGATACATTTAAACCGCAGAAACAATTACCAAATCAAGCGATTTAGTTTCCGAATGAAATGCTCGATTAAGACCATTTGAAAAGAAAGTTACTAGTAAGCCTTACTTTTCTTTTTTGCTGTTTGTTATGCTGTACAGGGGTGTTGTAATTTTTGAGTCTATGGATGAAACCCTAAGATGTGATCATTCATTTGAAAGCTACTGAACAGTGTCGTTTATAAGCTACATGACGCTGTTTTAACTCTTGGGTCCAACAGAGTGGCCATTAATCTCACAACTGTCGACAGTTCTTTCAAGTGGAGCTGTTATCTCCTGGTATTCTACAAACAGAACCGCTCTTGGGGAAGTACAGGCGACTTCAGTTGGTACAAGGGTGTAACATGAGAAAATTTCTCAGATTTGTAGTCACTATTGGGTATTAACTTAACGTTGTTTTTCTTTTTTTACTTTCTTTCAGTTGAGAACAAGCAGGACCCTGGGCAGAGTTTCTTTGAAAGAAGGTACAGGCCACATTCATTTCCCAAGGGTTATTAACGGTCTATTTCTCCACTGAGTACAATATGAATTCATCGTCCGAACTTACAGAACTGAAGAGATCCAAAATCAAAGGTCTTCAACTTGAAACGGATATTATCTTACGAACCTCTTATTTCTCAAACCTAATATTAATTAGATATGTCAAAATCCAGACAGAAATCTCAACCTCTGTTAATTTGGATTCTCGTACCCTCGGACACTATTATCAATCTTCGATAATTTCATGACATCTTCCTCTTTATTTTTTTGCAGATAAAGGACTTCTTAATGGTCTTTTGTACGTCCACATTCATTCCGGCCGAGGATTTCACAAAAACGGTAACTAATCTTTTCTTAACGCCCACTACTGAAGCCATAGTGTCGTCAGTGTAATGTGGCCCTGACAGCCGAGTCTGTACAAGTTAAAGCTGCTGATCAGTTCTTTCCTTCGGAGCTGTGTACGATGTTGGACGATGTGGCCATAGTTTTGATTCTGTGGATGAAATATTTATGTGTGACCGTTCAAATGAAAGCTTCAGAGCTGTACTTCCGTGTGCACAAGTCTATCGTGCAGTGGAATTCTAGAGGTCGCCATTCAACTAAGCTAATTAGTAGTGCTTTCAGATAATATTGTTATACTAGCTGTACAAGGTAGTTCTAAGTTTGGATACTTTCGATGAAATGCTAAGGCGTGACCATTCAGATGAAAATTTTGAGAAAGACTTTCCGGTCGCGCTGTTTTTTTCTATAATATTCATTACGATAATATTCATACTACGATAATATTCATACTGCAAATTCCAAGTTTCGAACTTGCGTAAGCTTGAGCTTGAAGGTTAAGTAAACAGTACGTTTGGTTCAGTTCTGAGTTGATTTTTTATTGATTCCACAAGTGAGGTTTGTTATATCTCAGTTTCTAATGCATTCTGAAACTGTGCAAACCATAGCTAGTCTCAATGACCTGCTCCCACCGAGAGAGATATAAATCAATCAGAAAACGACAATAAAACGTGTGTCCAGAAGACATAAGCTGCACAATCACGTGGATCGGTTTCTTCAAAGCTAAAAAAAAAAGGAACAAGAATGAGATTCCTCAAGAATTAAATAACGACAGTTCCTGCACTCGGTTTTATTTTTTAGCCCACTTCGAGTCTTTGCGCTTAACGAGTCTGAAGCTACTCGAGGTTTCTTTAGGACCGGATGAGAATTCTCCCGTTTGTTTTCACTTCTTGGGTTCTTCTGTTTATTTTCTTTCAGACGCTCTTTAGAATCGGTTAAGATGTAACACCGTTTACAATTCTTGATTCTCGATGACGTTTGTTCTTATTTGGCTCGGTTTATTAGTTATAGCGAGGTAAAACCAAAGCTCAGTTTTAATCACTACGCCCACAGATGACGAGAAGGTCACGTGTAGAAGGGTTTGCTGTCATGACTTAAATATGATTAATAATCAGAGTTAATCTTTATGCCCACAACAGACATTAACACGCTCACAAAAACTAAGCCGGTGAAAAACAAAAAAAGTTTATTATTATTATAACGGAATTAGCCAGCAAGAAAGTGTCGCCTATCTATTGAGAACTTGATAAGACAATCATTTATTGGAATATAAACTTACAGACAACAAAGGCTGTCTGACAGGAGTAAAAATTCCATTCGCATTCACCATCACTTTGAACAGGATAGCGAATGCCGAGCAAGAAACACCTAAGGGAGAGGTGGGTGAGGATTGTTCCCCTCTTCCCTCTTTAAGCCTATCACATCTTGTTCTGATCCCTTCTTAGGGGCCTACTCACAAGCTAACTTGGGCTCGTGATTAATTTAATGCCACGGGAATGGTGAAAAAGTACATAAGACTTAAAATCCAGTGAGGATTAACATTGTTGTCTGTATTGACAGACCTGAGCTGCGTGATTGAAGTTGATCATTTCGGGCAGTTTGTCAGAAAGGCGAAGACGAGAACGTGTAAGGCTTCAACTGATCCTGTCTGGGACCAGGTGAGAAAAGAAACACACGACTAAACCTTGAATAGCAACTTAAGATATTCTCTAAATATAACGAAGGGTGTGTGGTTAGTTTAGAGAGGATTATCTTTTGCGCAAAGAAATTTAGAAGGGTGTGTAACCTTAATCCATTATAGCACTGTTTGAAAGTGTGAATTCTGGGTTGGACGACAACACGAGTCCTCCACTGTCATTTAGCATTTTTGTTCAATTCCTTTTCATCTACGAGGTAATAATAACAGCTGTCTATTCAACTACAAAGAGCAACAGACGTGCTCAATTTACAGTATAAACAAAGTAATCAAACTACAATATTAAAAAGACACTTATTGATAAAAACTGATTTAAAACACTCGGTATTTATTCTAGGCAAGATGTAATTTTGAGCCCTTTTACGTAGTTGTCTAGTCCTTTCAGGTGGTAAAAGTTCTCTTAGAGCAGTTTCTGTGGTAGTGATTCTACGCCACAATTTTAAATCTCTCCTTTTTAATATATCAGTGATATGGTTTTGCTTAGAGCAGTACCCCGACTTAAAAGACCAAGCAAATAATTTATCGATTCTATTTAAGTACTTACTATGAAAAGCACTAACCCAAACTTCAATAACATAAATAAAAATAGATAGGATTAAGCTTTGAAAGAGTTAATCTCAGCTGCTGATAGAATACTTGTAATATCTACACATCCTAAGAATATATGACTTACTGCTGGCTTTACTCAGCAAATATTCGAATTATGTGTCCCAATTCATAGGATTTCCCTCGAAAGTGACCCCCAATAAATTACGCTTATCTTTGCGTTCAATATTATCGAGAGGTTCCAGAGGGATTCTAGTGTTCCTTTCTCTGAGCAGCAGCTCCCACGTTTTCTTTAGGTTAATCTTCATACGATTCTCATCAGCCCACTTCATGAAGGACTGAACTTCTAAATTTGAGTCATCCTCAGAACTACCACTAGCAATAATAGGAACACCAAGTGTAATGGTATTTCTGCTTGTTTCGCCTTATAAACTTATTTCAAATTTGTAGAGCTTTGATGTCGAAGTGGAGGGCACAAGAGAGCTTAAACTTCACATTTACTGTAAGAGCAGACTCAACTGGGATGAACACCTTGCACAGGGAAGAATAGAGGTAAATTACAGTCACTCGCTCCTGTTCCTCGTATACTTTGATAGTCTCCATTCCTCCGCTCTTTAGGGTCCTGTATTGGGTACAGACTCATTTGGGCGAACAGCCTGGGCCCAGTTGCTTGAAACATGGTTAGCGCTAACCAGTGTTAAAAACCATGACAACCTATAGGTTTTTAGTACATCTTAACCAATGGTTAGCGCTAATGCTTCGAGCAACTCAGCCATTGTAGCTATCGAGCCTAGTGAGTCAGTGGGCGTAGTGGGCCAGTGGTTGTGCGCTCTTTTCATTGTGAATTTATAATTAAGACAAGTTTTTCTGCTTAGATGGTAAACAATAAGGGAATAAGGGATATGGTACTTTTTGGCTGCCCCCTAGTAATAGAGTTTTCTGTCGTCTATTCATTTTTATTTTTATTTTTAGCTCATAAAGGAAAACTTAGCGGACCTTAAGAAGCGGACGATAACAATCTCTTTGGACAAGCAGGTGTGCATCTCTATGAGTTCATAACCCACAGTTAACTCGATGTGTTATGTTTGTATAACTTGGAAACTTGTCATATTTTAGCAATCGAGATACTAACGTTAATTTCAAACATTTTCTTTCATGCAAGGCGTTTTAATTTCCGCGTTCTTCTGAATTGGCTTTGGTTTCCGTTTCGAATTAATTTGAGATGTCCATAATAAATGCAACACATGGTGGCTTCTTGTAATAATGTACATTCGTTGTCACATAGGGTGCTGTCACGCTTTCACTGCAATACTCCAAGACTCCGCACGGAATTCAGAGGAAGAAATCTTTGGGCGAAAAGGGAGTTTTTGGAGTTGATATCGCTACAGTCTCAAGGTAATGTTTGCTAGGTTATCTACTATTTCCGTAGCGTAAAATTCCGAAGATAAGGCTTTCAAGCCCCCTACCCTCCTTGGCCTGTTTAGTAATAGTTAAATGTGTTAACCCTCCCCCCCCCCCCCCTAAAAACTCCATTAGATGGATGAAGGAATAACTGTTGGCCATCCAGCTAGTTCAGCTTTCAAGATATTTTGAATGAGCCGTTACCATACTATGGCATAATTTTAAAAAAAGAGTGGTACGAAAATTGTTGGATATCGATTTTTGCGGAGTGGAATTAGCTGATGTTTAACCTGTTATGGTCTAGTTTGCGTACAGATTTTTATACCAGTACGGTTACTCTCTTGCAGGCGGGAAAATAGTGACATCCCTTTGGTTGTTATCGGATGCGTACAAGAAATCGAGAAAAGAGGTAACTTGAAAGGGCCTCTCCTAAACTATGTATTGTTTGTTATAACTGTTAATAACGTACCATTGTCCTAAATCCGATTGAGTTTGGGTTCATAGCAGTGACATAGTAGGGACAGAAAATATTTCGTTTCGGGAAAATCGCATTAAGCAACTGAGCTTTCTTAGTTAAGGAAGGTGACACTTAAAAAATTAAAATACCGATGACGCTCCTATTCATGCCTTTTTTAATCAGATTATGGCACAATCCTCTCCGAAAGTTGTCACGAGTTTAGCCGATTTCTCATTGTCCAATCAAAAGTTACTGGGAGCTTACCCGTAGTGCTGCCGATTTCTGGATGCCCAATGAGTGCGTAGCACGAACACCTAACCGAAGTGATTTTGTGTTTCAGGAATGGAGGAAACAGGAATTTATCGTTTATCAGGAGCAACGTCTGAAGTTCGTAGACTTAAAGACGCCTTTGATAACAGTAAGTACATATTATTTTTATGTGCGGTCTGAGCATTGCTTTTCTTAGGCATTGTTTATCACCCTGGTACATAGAGCGGTTTTCAATTGAGTGTCGAAAGTAATTCTCGTTTTGCTTTGGTTTTGCATTGCTTCGTTCTGTGATTGGCCAGCAAAACTCGCGCCACTTTCTCAACCAATGAGAAGCAAAACCAAAACCAATTGTGACTTAAAGGCGCGTATTTTCCCGCGCTTTTCGCTGGCTACATGTAATAGCTTCGAATTCTGATTGGCTCATTGCACTGCTTGCTTCTGTTGTGATTGGTCAGAGTACTTGCTTTGGTTGTGGTTTTGGTTTGACGACACTCAATTGAAAACCGCTCCATAGGGTGGAATCCTACAGTGATGCTGCACAAATGTATGTTGTAATCTGGTAGGTTTGAATTTGTGAACATCTCTCATAGTTAAAAGTTAACAAAGCAAAATGAAAGAAACGAGAAACTGCAAGCTGGAAGAAATTGCGGTCTCTCAAGCGAACAAACGCGCGTCTGTTGCTCTGCTTAAATTAAAAAAGCCCCTTTTCTTTTACGTCCCTCAGACAGTCAAAGTGCTTTGGTGCAAGTGGCCGAGGCAGATATTCATGCTGTAGCAGGCCTTCTCAAGATGTACCTCAGGGATCTTCCAGAACCGCTCTTTACGGATGAACGATATCCCAAATTTGTTGCATCATACGGTAAGTGGGATACATTGGCCAAGTATTAATGTAACACCTGCCAAGAGCTGTTAATTTCATTGGCCCTGACTAAGTGACTATGTAGCGGCAGCTGCCATTATTTTTAGGGCTAGGGGCATTGTTCTATTGTTTGTTCGATTGATGGCATCTGAAACAATAACAACTCGCCACGTCACCCAACACAGTTGTCAAAGGCGCCCAACATTAACCCAACAGTGCTGGATCATTGCTGTTGGCCAATGATGTTGGGAACGTTTGCGTGGGCCGAAAGGTGATGTGAGAGCTGCTACATCGCTTGCTTTTAATATTCGCGAGTCAGTGTTAGTCAAACACTAGCGTGTGGCTGCCGAAGGACTGTTGGCTGATAGTCGCCTTGTAGAAATTTTATGTTGATGTCTAGTGTATGCACTAATTTTATGAACATCAAATTTCAAAGGAGCAACTGTGAAGCAAAGTCATCTGATTTTGTATGGAAAGCAAGTTTAATGTAATGAAGCGTGACAATATTTGAATTTTTTTTGGATATTTTATTTTAGGAATCAAGGATCCCGAAGAAAAGAAGAAAGCGTTGATGGAAGTATTTGAATCTTTACCCACACCCAACCGGCTCACAAGTGTATACCTTCTGGATCATCTTAGGAGGTACGTATGTCACGTAATTTGGTTCATGCGTTTGATGCTGTGCGTGAAATCGTCAATTCCGACTAATGAAATGTAAACCTGATTGATTTCTTGTTGTGCATATTAAATAACGTCTTAAAGGGTTCGTCCCAGTGTGTTTTATAACCATTATGCAATAGCTGATTTTTCTCAATGCTTAAGGGTCAGTTTTGTGGTCTTCTTTAATCTAGAATCTTCGTTGCTGATATGCAAGATTCTACCGTGGAAACTTCCATTAAATAGTTAGTTAATGTGTATCTCGTTGATTGTTTTGTTGGCTCACATAAACTTTACTACCTTGTCAGATTAAGCGAACATCAAGAGAAGAACAAAATGGGGCAAAACAACTTGGCCACCGTATTTGGTCCAAATATTCTTCGGCCATCTTCGAGCTCCGGAGCTGACCCAACAGACCTCGCCCAAGGTACCCTGGATGTGATGAGTCAAGTCGGTATATTCTTCTGGTTTATCAAATGCTCTTCTCTCCAGCTCCCCTCAGACCCAGCCCTCATGCACAGACTGGACCCGGGAAAAACCCCGGACATTGTCATCTCACCAGACCTCTCCAAGAAACAGGAGGACAGGCTCATATGATATCCCACGATGCATTGTGATAACTAGCCTCGCCTTGGTGCTAAACACTTAAAATCTGCTCTCCAGAGAATTGCACGCATGTCGCTGGATCACCGTTCCGCTATAAAGGAACCTGTAATAGAGCACAGACGAATGCCCAAAGGAGCGCGGCACGGGTTGGGTCTTGTTCTGTGCTTGTTCTGGATGCCTTGGTTTCATGCTAGACGCACCAGTTCCTTCAGTATGGGACATCACTAAGGATTACCGATATTGATATGGTAATATCGCCCAACAAATCCGAGAAAGTACGTTAGGTGTAGAAAAAGAATTAAGGCAAGTTATTTTTATGTTTCGTATGTATCGTTTAGTGCTCAAAGGACTTTTTCTGAGATTTCGTCGCAGGTATGCACAACAAAGTGCGAATCGATGTTTAAGTATGATTTTCTCGTTCATCACTTTTATTAAGTAGGTTTATTTTTTGTTTCACTGTGAAATCGTTACAGTTTGCTTAATCGTCTCCCGAATCGTACCGATGATTTCAATTACGCCTTTCTAGTTTATGAATATCTGATTGTCATATATTCATCCTCGCTTCTAGTTTGGGTGTGTTTCCTAAACGCTATTTTTGAGGTGTTTATGGAAGGAAATCGTTCAAGACCTCATTTCGTATTACTACATAAGTTAAAGAGATTTAGTCAACAAGCATATTAACACTACTACTACTATTTCCATATACCCCATCCCCACTCCTCCGCCCCCAGTAATCCTGTGAGACATGCACGAAGTGCTCTTTAGCTGTCGCAGAGGGATATAACCACAGCCACTGAGTTCAGTTGGTGTATCGTCCTGGCGTAAGCCTTTGCCCATTCACTCCAAATCCTATAACCAATCCTATACGTTTTAAAACCTTTGGAGCAGATGATATATAATAGACCTTTTTAGCTTGTCGATTTTGTTTTCCCAATGTAGACTACGTGTGATCTTCCCAAGGGAATCTGCCTCTTTTCATAAATAATGCGTACATATGCGCGTGAATAAGGCGAAATTTCAAAGAAACAGTTCTCTAGGGTAACATCACGTGGTCTACAATGGGAAAACAAAATTTACAAGCTAAAAAAATCTATTAAGTAGTTCATATATACCAGTTCGGTTGAGTTTTGTTTATCCTGATGGACTGGTTTCCGTTCTAGTCTCAAAGCAATTTGTTCATAAATAACTGGAGGTTAAATATTAAAGCGTCTACAATGACTAGTTTTACAATAGAGAAATCAAGTTAAGTAGTCGTTATAGTAATTTGTAATTTGTACGTGGATATATTCTGAAATTTAGTATACTCCGACTCGATGTATATCTCGGGTTTATCTAATATAAAATAATGTTATTTATATAGAACTTTAGAACTCGTAAGTTATTTGAATTGTAAATTTGGTTATTGTAATGTTGGTTGAAAAATTAATGAGGATTATACAATTTGTTTTTTCGTTAAAGCGAACTTCAGTCTTAGTCTTAAATTCCAAACAGTTGTGTTTAAGTTCTCCTTACTATGTTGACATTTTTCCCTAGCAGACTTATGTGGAGAATACAAATTTTATCAAGTGTGTTTAATTGTCGTACCTGCTGTCTCGGCCACACTAAGACAAATTCTTTTTATAAAGCGAGAGTGCAAGAATTTATGTGAAATTTAAGAGATACTGGTAACACTATTCCGGTTAAACAAGTTTTGTCGAGACAGTGGCAGCCCACGACACTACTAAATTGTCACAAACGACGCAAGTCTTGTTAGCTGCCAAGGAGAACTTTAAATACAAACATCAGTTTGCCTTGGAATTAAAGAGTTAAAACTATTTGAGAATAGTCGTCAGGAAATTAAATGAGATTACCAAGTGTCCTCGTTGTTTTTAATCAGCGAGCCTTGGAATTAAAGAGTTAAACTGTTTGAGAATAGTCGTTTCGAAATAAAGTGAGTTTACTAGGTGTCCCTGTTATTTTAAATCAGCTGACACAGTTTGCCTAAGTTTGGTCGTCTCGTATGTAAGATGAAAGAATGTTGATTAATGACAAGTCAATGACCGTGGTCCCTTGCGATTTAACGTATTTGACTTGTTATAGTTATTAAACATTCGAAGTTACTTGTAAGAAGTGATCGCTACTGTATCCAGTCACGTTGGACCCTAAGTATAGTATTCGTTTTATAAGGTCTTGATTTAGCACGCACTGCGTGACGACTGTCACGTCTCGTCAAATCCGTTGCGTTATTTTGATGGTCATGCAACGCCATCCACGTAGACGCCCAATGGATGAAAGTGGCCGTCAGTATACGTTTTTTCTTATAGGTCCGCAATCCACACAAAAAAAACCTCTCTTGTTGACGTCACTGTGTCGGCAAGTTTTTGAGAGTAACGTTACGTAACTTGAGAGGATGCACATGATTACAGAAGAAAAGATGAACAATATTTAGTAGCTAATTAAAATACTAGTATTATGGTCAACAAAACTGATGGTTGTAAACAATAAGACTGAATAAATAATTTTATTGCGTTGTAAATGAGTCCTCTGATGCAGATCTTGACAGAAGACCTCAAACGTTACCCTACCTATGCAGCATACCGTAAAGCCGCGGCTACACGAGCGATTTTTTGCAAAATTGTCGCGTCGTCGGCGCGCGATGAAAATCACCCGTGTAGCCACCCTCGCACAGGTGATGCGACAGCTCAAAAAATCGCAGAAAAAGAATCGCGAAAAGTTAAACTCATTCAATTTCTCGCGATTTTTTTCTTGCGACTTTTTACCTGTTGCGTTGCCAGTTCAAGGGTGGCTACACTTGCGATTTTTATCGCGCGCTGGTGACGCGACAAAATTGAAAAAATCGCATCACCGGTGCGAGCGAAAAATCGCTCGTGTAGCCGCGGCTTAAAAGCTCTCTATTAACGGCGGTTATTAGAGGGGGGGGGCTTATTTCAAATCTTAAACACCCTGTTTTCATCTTTACACAGTTTTTGTACAAAACTCAAATAGCTACAATGAAATTTTATTATCTAACAGCATCAAACAGTATTACGTGTTTGAGTGTATATTTGTTAAAAAACAAACCAACTGGACCACAAGAAGTTGATTTCGCAAGAGGGAATAGGAGGGACTAATTACAAAATCTCATGTCCCAAAAGGGGGAGGGGGGCTTATTGCAAAAAACGATTTCCAAACGGGGGGCTTACTAGAGAGGGGGGTGGCTTGATAGAGCTTTTACGGTAACTGCATGACCTTAGTTCCCCATGACAGTTACTGAGAAGAGAATTTAGCATGTATCTGTGTCGGTTCCAATCATTATACTGATGCTCTAAAGTCCTATTCAATCCCCAATTTGGCTAGCCGGCAAGTAATGCCTTTAAAGCCTCCTTGCGGGTGTAATACGACCCATTACTCCACGGAGGGACCTCCCCTTGCCTAAACTTAATGGAGGATGCATGTTCATTTTAAAAACGGGCCAGGCATTATGGTTCCAATAACCTATTTTTGTCTGAAATGGGGTCATGATTTTGATAACCGGATGGCAAAACCGTAACAAAAATTCCCAGGAATAATCCCTCACCCCTCACTTCCCCCGGGAGTATTGATAACCGGATGGCAAAACCGTAACAAAAATTCCCAGGAATAATCCCTCACCCCTCACTTCCCCCGGGAGTGCGAATCAATTAGGGACTTTAAGCAAATCGCTACGGCGACCTCTACTACGGCGGTCGCGGATGCGGAGTCCTCGGGAGAGTACGTCACCGTAGCCCTCCAAATTTCAACTTTGGGCAAGCAGTGACTACGGCTCACTTGCTTTCGCTGTTATGACCTCCTTTGGAGAAGCGAATACATAAAACAACGTAGTTGGCACATGAAAGAAAAATATGGGCTTCACTTCAGATGAAGAATTCAGTACTACTTTATACTGTAAACCTTAATTTGCCACAGCGGACGAGATTATCTAGAAGGAACCAAAACCACTGAAAATAGAAACCAATTTGCCTCTTTTGAGAGAGACTTTGTGCAAGAATTTCTGTACTTAAATTCCAATCATCGGAGGGCGATTTCTACACAAAACAGAAAACTACAATTGAAGATCGGAGTTCGCTGAAAGTGATTTTTCTTCTTATGTGCCGTAATTTAACAAGAAATCAACAAATTCAACGTTTTAGATATTTTATTCTTGCGTAAACAACCTTCAGTGACATTTCATTAGCTTTATTGCTAACAGTCGTACTTACGGTTTTCGTCTAGCCTTTGTTTTTTCTGGCAGTATTTCCGCGGCCATGTTTATGCATGGCACAGTCTGCTGACGATAGAAATCTCTTACGAGAAAACGCAGGGAAAACGTATTTACTGGAAAACCAGAAGCTTCAAATACTTTCTTGAAGAAGCGAAAAACAATCTATGTTAGTTTTTAAAACTAGTGACCGCAAAGAATAGGAGGAGAGTCGACTTTTATACTCACGTAGTAGCGACTACGCCAGACGGCAGTTCTTCACGTTGCAGGATTTAGCGCTACGGCGAAAGCTCATTTCCAAGCATGCGCACTGCTTCATTTCTGGGCTTTTTTACTTCTGGCCGCCGTAGCATAGGTCGCCGTAGCGATTTGCTTAAAGTCCCTAATAGTGAAGAGAGAGAACCGGTTACTGGTCAGGCACCGCTCAGGGGGAGGGGCTGCGCCCCCCCCCCCCCTTCCCCCACTTTCTAACAGTAAAATGTCTCGAGGGCAGTCGTATGTTAAGTTGAACTTTGTTGAAACATTATTAATTACCAGTTATGATTAGCTAAGCGAAAAGGTAATCCAATTCTTGTTTTAAAACACCGCTTTTTGTTGCTGAAAGTATATAAGTTTCACAACACCACGTTAGTTTTAAATGCATTTCTAGCCATTTTAGAGGACTTAAATCTAAAAATTTTCCGGGGGAGCATGGCACCGGACTTCCCTACTTGACTCACGCTGAAGCGTTCGCAATTGCAAAATTGCTGCGTGGGCCCTGCTAGCACATGGTGGAGTTCTATATCATTGGTCAAGCTCTCAGTTTTTGATCAGCAGGTGAAAGAGCAATTTTAACGTCTTACGTTCAGTTGTTAGCAGAAATCAAGAGGAGCTTGGGCAAAAGATGCGTGAGAAGAAATCATGCAGTGCCGCATGAGAAAAAAATATTTTCTTGCTTGCAAGCAAGTGCTTCCAAGAAGAACTAGGGTCTTGGTTTTCACTCGGCTGTTCGTAAAAATTACTATTTACACTGTCTTAATATAAAATTCAATAGCAGCTCACGGGAATAAAAGCTGAAGCTTCCTTTAGAATGCTGGCCTGGCGCAAACCCGAAGAAATACTAGTTCATTTGAATTGCAAATAACGTGAGAAAAATGAATATTCAATTCTCCTTCTTTTGCTCACACGTTCACTGCGAGAAGAGAGTATGGCGGACGAAGTCTTCGCTAACGGTCATTCTGTAAAGATTTCAGCGCAAAGAAACTCAAGTCGCACAGTTTTGAACTGGAAATGGTTCCTCATCCTGAAAATGGTGGAAAGCCAGAAAAGGCCAACAGAACTTTGCCTTGCCTTGGAGCGGGTGATGATTGCAAACACGTGGCCGCGACTCCAGCTTCACTTCGGTTCACCGCGACATTTTCTTCGTAAGAGGTAACTAAAAATTTTTACCTATATTTTTTTTCACGTGGTCTCTAGAACTACTCTTCTTTTACGTAAAAAACATATATTATATATGAACGCTACAGAATATCTAATTTAACCACGCGAAACCAAATGAGTTATTTGGGCCTGAACGTTGTCAAATACTTTGAACAATACAGTAAACACATTTCGAACGGATCCGACCATGTTGCTCTTTTGTTAGACTTAACTGTTTCATGTTTGTTTAGCACAATGATATTGACGTCCTTTTACAAGATAGGACTGAAGAATTTTTCCTTGATTTGCCATGGATGTGTTTTGTGTATAAAGTGAAGGGAGAGAAAGGGCTGCAATTTTGGATCCTTCTGATTTATGGACGTAAATGAACAAACATACATACATACATATAAATAAAGGGGATTAGTTTCTAAAGAAACTGTGGTGCTGCGTCGGTGGGGAAGTAAAACACGAAAATTTGGTTTATCAACGGAGTTGATAATGTAAATTGACCACCGTAAAGGGATTCGATTAGCTAAATCGAATCGATTAGCTAAATCGAATCCCTTTACGGTGGTCAATTTACATTATCAACTCCGTTGATAAACCAAATTTTCGTGATACATACATACACACATACATACATACATACATACATACATACATACACACACACACACACACACACACACACACACACATACATACATACATACATACATACACACATACATACATACACACACACTGACATGCATACATGCATACATACATACATACATACATACATACATACACATACACTCACATACATACATACATACATACATACGTACATACATACATACTTTATTTGTTAAAGCAGGTCAATAGTGGCAGCTAAAGAGCTGATGTGGACCTGCTAAACTCCTACTGTATACAATTAACATTCTACATTAAAACTATAAGTTACTAAAAACATTCATTTTCTGGTTATTAATAATGGTAATTGAACTGAGTGGAGTGCAATTTGGGCTGAAATCATACGCATGATTTCGAAATCGAACGAGCACGCAGCGCGAGTTTGATTTGAAATCACAAGTATGATTTCAGGCCAAACTTGCATGCTGACACAAAGTTCAATTACCACTTTATTACACCCATTTTGAAGTCATACAGTTTTTTGGCAATATTAGTATTTGTTTATCCATGAAATTTGATAGGTTAGTATTATTTCATTTTCATTTTGATGGGTTACAGAAAGGATGCGATTATTATAGAGTAAAACATGGTGCAATTTGGGAATAAATTGCACTCTTGAGAGCCAATCAGGTTGCAAGGATCACCAGTGATTTCAAAATGGGTGTAATAAATTTTCCAGTAGGAACACCATGTTTTTTTATTTGATAATAATCTTTATTCCTGTCCCTGCCCAAAAAATTGTATCCGCTTTTGGAAAAGAGGGACAGGAGACTACTCAAAATACCCTTGGATCAATAAACGATTTCCCGACCTGGCACTGAGAAAAAACTAACACTGTATCTCATTAATTATTTACCTGTGTGTTGTAACTACTTGATTGTTTTACCAAACTAATCATAGTATTTTCTTGCGTACAAACCAGAACGTGACCCAAGGGATGCAGGAATGATAATGCTGTAATTGACTTGCTTGGACAGCAGAAGGAATGGATTTATTCCGATCCCCACACCGCAGGTTAGAATCAGTTTTGTAGTATAAAAGGAGCCCAACAGACAAGTGTTATAAGTGATCCACATAAAAAGTTATGATATTACAGTGTACGTATTGAATTTTTGGTATAGGCATATATTCAAATGTGTTTTCAAAATGTGCCGAGTTATGATCTGAATTTAGCTGTATGGTTGCACACCATACAGCCATTAGCCCATTCGCGATCTCACCCCACCCCTGGGAGGATTCTCATATAACAGAAACAGGGCTGGTAGATCTTTACAAACCTTGAAAGGGACCTCTAAAAGCATAATTCCTGCAAAGAATTTGCAGTTTACCATTTATCACAGATCGGGCTTGTTTTCTATTGAATGGTTTCAGCTTTATACCCTAGAAGGTACCAAGAAACGTAACAGAGGTCATTTTTTTAATTTTCACACCTTAAACGGTACCACATTGCCTGTACCTCTAAAAGATATGACGATTCTCCCGTTGAATTTTGTGTGGGATTCTCACTCTTTTGTACTCGTCAAGTTCTCTCCGCCCCACACGACCCCTGTTACCACGTTCGTGAACTGTAGTGTATACGTAGGGCCGAACCTTTTACCCTTTTCCCTCCGTCTCTCCTCTTTAATATGTGTAGATCTGGATTCGCCACTTCGCTTGCTAAATGCATGCCTTGCAGCGTAGAGGCTACAAATCAGCTGTTAGTGTAGCTTGGCAGTAATAAAACAAACTAAAACAAAACAAATTGCGACTTAAGTAATCAATTTTGTTTTTCTTGTTCCTTTATAGAACTCGACACAAGCCATCGATGGTCCATGCACAGCCTCCGCAAGAGATGGATAAAGAATCAAAGAATATCTTAAATAAGACAAGGTAGAGAGAACAGATTTTTCTGAAATATAATTAGAAAGAGAAGCATTTTCATTCATCAAGCCTAGGAAAAACAAGGAACAATGCGAAAGTAACCACGGATTGAATAATACTTTTATTTAGTGAGACGACTGAAATGCGACGTAAAAATTAGGCCAAAGTTTAAATGAAGGTCTGAATGCGGATGTGGATTTTCCACTTGACATTGAAGGCTAACCAAATACTTAGACCTAATCATGTTTGCACTTGATATACGTTGGCGTGTATTGCAGCATTAGCCGTCTATGTAAGTCTGAATTTCATCCGTCTTCTCCATCGCTCCCTCGCGTTAGAGACGTCCGAATTGATTTGCTGGTAATGCCGTTCAGTGACGTCACATCCCAAAAACCAAGTATTGATTTTCAATAGCTTTAGCAGATTATTCCAAATTGTTTGAATTACTTTTTTTCATGGATAACATTTCCTCGCATCATCGCAAGGAAGGTTAATTAATGCATTAAAAATGCACTAAAAATCTATCGAGTAAAAATATCCGCAGTCAAGATTGTAGTCAGTGCACTGAATCCATGCTGTCTACTGCTCGTCACGGTACATCTTCAAAGGAATTAAAAAAGAACAGAAATGAATGTACGACTTGGTTGTAAGACTTATGATATGATGTGACTTCAAGTTTCAAACCATTGACGATTGTAAGACTTACGTTCGTTACTGTTATGACAAAAATTTAAAACCCAAGGTTTTGTCCTTGAGTAAAGGTGTTCGTTTTGCAAAGCGAATTTCCTTAAGTTGATAGAAACTGTGTTTTGTAGTGTAGCCGGATAATTTTTTTTCTCAGGACGGAAGATCGACAAAAAAGCAAACCATCGGTAGCTTTCCCTCAGGAAAATAAAAGCTTGTTCTTTTATTCAAGCACCAGCGTTTGACGTATTTGGCTTAAAACGAATTAAAAAACCTGTATCTTTTTTGTTATAATAACATCGTTTGTAGATTATAATCCAAACAGCACATGCTATTCTGTTTATTCTGTTACCAAGTTCTTCTTTCGCAGGAAAAACGAATGTCAATCAAACTTCACTCTATCAGTTCACTTAACTTTTCCAACTTTTTTATTATGGATCACACGAATTGAGTTCATTCTTTTTAGTTAGATAGAGTCAGAGGTAAATTGCAAAAAAAAAAAATTCACTCAAACGTTGTAAAGTTACGGCTGAACAGCATCAACGGCAAATCAGTTCAAACCTTTCTCCCACGAGTGAACGATCGAGGAGACGGCTAAAATTCAGGCTATGCTTTCGGCAGGAATCAATCAAGCGAATTCTTCAGGAAACAGGGGATTAAGAGAAAATTTGTTGACATTTTTCAAAGAAAGACAGTGAGTTAAGAGGAACAGATTTTTAAAATATTTTTTACACATCGATAGTCTGCCTAATATTTCCTATCGAAATTGAAATACACCAAGGAAGGGCTTCGATCGCATGGAGATTGACAACTATACGTTGATTTCATCTTTGCACTTTATAAGCCAAAAACGAACTCAACAGCATGCAACAGTTTTTTAAAATTGATCGTTAGTTCAGTTTTCCTTCATGGCAGGAAATTAGGGTAATAGGTTGATTGCATACAGTAAAGAGTGAAGAAAATTTTCAGAGATGCGATGATACCTCAAATATATTCACTAAACGAGAACTTCGCGCAAAAAATATGCTGGCTCGCTTTCTAACGAGACATTCTTCACTCCATCTTGTGTCGGTGCAAACACGATGTAATCTTTACAAACATTGAAAACATTGGCAAACAGAACCACTACAATCTTACAACAAGCTTAATTTTGCATGACCGTAAAATGTTACAGTATTGCAAAAGCAAATCAATGAGTTGTGATAACGAAAATCAAACTAGTTTGATAAAACATGGGCACGCACAAAGTCCATACAAACACGAGCACAAGAGTCTACACAAACACTGGGAAACACAAGCACAAGACTCCACACAAACACTGAGAAACACTAGCACAAGAGTCCATACAAACACTGGGAAACACAAGCACAAGAGCCACAAGTATCAGATTAGCAGAGTGCTTTTTTTCGCTAGAAAACTGGAAACGTGCTTTTTTTTATGTCACCAGTTTAAATCCCGCCAAATTCAGACCTTCTTTTCTTCCGAGCTATTCCCAACAAGATTAAGAGAATCCAGAATCTAGGTAGTCTTTCACTTGAATTCAGTTTTATAGCTTTTTAGTTAAGAAACCGTAAAATGATTTTCCTGACTAGTTTCAAACTGCAACTTTAAGTTTTTTCAAAAGGCCAGCTACTAGCATTTCTGCCCCAAGATCAATAGATTCATAAATCTTATATTTATTTCTCAATGATAAAGTCTTCATCACTTACAAAAAAAAGTCAGCATTCAGCATAAGAAAGCCAGATTCTAGATTTTTGCTCAAGGTAATTTCAGTGAAATGTATTCTAACTTTCAAGTTAAAATCTTTAGCGTTATGCCAAATTTGTTTTGTTTCCTTGGTAACATCTGTTCAAACGGTTTAAATTTTCCCGCCAAAAGACTTAGAAAAATACGGCGCTCAAAATACGCATGCGCCAATTTTTTAAAAAAAATTTCAAATGCAATGTCTAAGTTTTATAAGTGTTCTTGCTGCTGTATTTAATAATCATTAAAGGATACAATAAAAGCAAACAATTCTGTTTTGTCATCTTTATTGCTCTTATAAAAAGTAATCAAACAATGAATTCTTTTTCTATTTTAATTAGTTAAATGAATTTCAATTACATAATTAATACACTTTAAAGACGCATTTGAAATATGCTTTCGTGTATATACTAAGTCTTTTGGCGGGAAAATTTGACCCAATTTGCACAGCGTTTCCCCTGGCAACTATTTTGACAAGAAAAATAAGCAGAGTACGTCATAAAATTCTCCCGCCATAAACATGTATACACCACCTCGTGCAAAAGTAAAGATCAAAATAAATTGAAAGCCCTTCCGCAAACTCTTCAATCCAAAAACAGTAACTCTTGATTCAACTTCTTGATTTAAAAAAAATTGGTAGAAAAAATACCCCCCGAAATAATATTTTGTTCCTTCGACTCTTGCACGAGTTTGGGTATACAAATTAACTTATAAGTTAAAAGCAACATGGCAAGGTATACTTGAAAGTACTTGAACACAAAAAATTTCTAGAAGAAAAATATATGAATAAATCCAAAAGACTGGTTATAATATTTTATTGCCAAATAATGTCTTGCTATCTTCACGTTTGTCATTTCATGTCCAATTTAATCACTGTTTCCAAAGGTTTCAGTATAAATTGCCATGTTGCCTTTAACGACCTTTTTCGGCCGGCACAAGTGTTTGTAGCACAAAAAATTTCCCAATTTGTTTTTCAACTAGACTCCCGAAAACAATTCACAATTTGGGATAACTAATCAGAATTCTAACTGGAGGAAGATCAAACTGGCGAATCAATCAATTTAAATGAAACTGGATTCTGCGTAAGTAACTTTCTGCTGAAACACTTTCAATTGACGAAATGCTTTCTCAATTCAGTCATGATATTTTAATTCCAAAAATTAAATCCCTATTTCTGCTTTCAGTGTTTTGGCCTGTGCTACAAACACGCTGAGTGCCCGCAGAAGAAGGTTTTTCATTTACACTTCTAACTATAGCTAAGTTTAAAACCCATTGTCTGGTTCTGTTATTCCCTTTGAATTGAAACTTGTCCCATACAGAGTTTTCATTTTACCTCCGATATAAAACAAAGTTGTACAGACCACAAAAACATACCAAGACTAAGATTGTTTTAAGCTTAGTTTTTCATTGTTTCCATTACAAAAGCAACGAAATAAATTTCCAAAACTGGTAAAAATTAGAAGATTAATCACGATAATTGAGAAAGAAAATAAGACACTCGTAATTTGACTTTGTTTCTCGACCTTTTTGAAGAAAATGAATACATATGACTGTAAAAGTTATGGAGTCAAAAATAATTTGCTCGTTTCTGTGGACAAAATATGCCTGTGTGTTCCTCTTACGGAGAAATGTAAGTAAACCTCGCAGAAGCCGACGTGTTCACGTGCTATCAATTTGCAACAGAAAATCATTCAGAAATGTTTCTATCAGTTGAAGTATTCAACAGTGTTGAGTTCAAAATTAAATACAAGAGCAAAAGCTACGTACACTCGGAGATGACTTTGTCCTCAGTATCGCCGCACATAATTTGTTTCATGGAGTATTCACAAACAAGCGACGAAAAACGAGACATCCAAGTACAAACCATAACCGCAATGTTATGGAAAAACAAAGTCAAATTTCCACCTTACAATATTTCCAGTGTTATTCATTCAAACTCTAGTACATGCCAATTCAAATTACGAGACTGAAATCACTATACCGTTTCATAGCGAATCACGGTTTTGAAGATAGAACTCGCATGAAATAATGATGCAAAAGGCTTAATTTCAATAAGGCAAGACAACTGAACCTTTAAATGAACGAATGTTTGAAATCTAAACCCATCACCTGGGATACAAAATTCTTTGAGGTGTCGCATGCATTGACTTTGACGGAAAAATTGCACGAAAAATGGCGTAGAAAAATTCTTTTGTTTTCTACTTTGTGACTTTTGCTAGCTCAACAATCAATTGATTTCATCCCGTAAAACAAACCTTAATTTCGTATTAAGAAAAAAAAACGTTTTCTTAATTTGCATGGAAAGAAGTCGTATAAGACAAATCGAAATCACAATCATCCGCTTAATAATTATTCAAGGCGTTATACTGTGTACGAAACAAGCAATGGTTATTGTGTTTAAAATACAAGATGGCCTGTTATCGACACCTAAATCCCCGATAAATCTTTGTGGTCTGCGCAACTGGTTTAATTTAGATTAAAAATTATATTCTCGAGAACCAGACAAAGGGTTGTTTAAACTTAGCTTTAAAACTGACAAGAGAATACCAGTCCCTCAAATATGAAAATTTCAGTGCAAAACAACCCGGTTTTGGTATACAAAATACATTTACGCTGAACTGTCGTTTGTAAATTTGAAAGAGAGACTGCAAACATTAAATATTTGTATTGAAGAAACCATCGTTCTCTTGTCAGCATTTAAACGATCAGTTTATGATGACGCAAAGTTTACAACCATTTTAAGGTGGCATTGTCTTGAATTTGGCTAGGTTTTAGAAAAACTCCATAAAAAACTACATTGAAACGCTTTAAATCGATTCCACCTCACCACGCGTTCGCGTGACCAACTCAATTACCGAAGCATAGCAAAGATTTCTTTATCCAATAATTTGTTTAGCTTTTCAACATCGAATTTGACAATGATAATATTTACAAGTGAATTGTAAACAACCTCAAAGTGCCACCTTAAAAACAAGCCGTCTTTGCGTCGTCAACTGAAACTGTTACTATGGTAACCTTGATGGATAGAGGTGTTGAGCCAACAGCTCTGCGATAGAATTGAAACTGTTTGTTTTTGTAACTAAGAAAATCAAATCACAATACCAAGACAAAAAAAATTGTTGGCCAAACCAGAGCAGTAACTTAAAGCACTATATGCAGATATGATAGCTCAACCTTCTCAATCCTCAGTGGTGGCCGAGAAAACTCAGATTAATAACTTCCAGAATCGAAACTCGGTTCATGATCATATGATATGAAAACAGCTCCTGAGTTTGTTGATGAGATATAAAAAAGTGACCCAAATTTTGAGCCTGTGGACGCTTAACCAATTTGAATCCGTGGTTAAAATTGTACAGTTTGACTTTCCAATGAAAGCTACTGAGCAGTACTTCCCTGTGGTGAGGTGGTTCTAACTTTTGAGTCTGTGGATGGATTCTGAATGTGAACAATAAAAAGCTTCTGAGTTGAACCTTTGTAAACTATTTGTTTCTCGACATTTTGCAAAACTTCGTCGAAACCTGATCAGTAAGCCGATTGACTACTAAACCGAAAAAATAAACTTTCTCCGCTACCGTTTTAGCATCTAATATAAGATCAGATACAAAGTTCTTATCTTTGCAACGTTTCCTCTTGATTTAATGATTCCAGATTCCAGATTCCAGTTCCCTCAGTTTAAATTTTCCACATCACTGACTTTGTTCCCCTGAAAACAACAGAAATGATGAGATTCATTAGTGAAGAAGTAATTATTTCAGTTCTAATTTGTGCAAGCACGATAGCAATGGTACAAAGTTTCCTTGCCTATACACAACGTCAACCAAACTTTACAAGTCTTTTAGAATATCAAAAGATACGACGCATAACGTTTGCCTAAAACTTGTGAAACACACCGCGACATCAAACGTACGAGTTACATGTAGCTGCCACTTTTACAAAGACAAACATAATTCGCAAATTACCTTACTTGCATTTTCTGAACTCCGAATTTGTATCGCAGCGTTTCTTTCAACTCGGAAAGAACACTGCTGTTTTTTTCGCTACACAGAATAAAGAGTGCGCACCTTTGTCTATCCTTGTCTGCAGATTAATTCACTGGTTGGCTCCTTGCTTTACCCTTCATGCGAATTTCCCACTGTATCTTCAAACGAAGGAGATCCGTACACCTCCACGGCTTCACTCATCTTTGACTTTGCTTGGTTTGTGACACATTCTGCGATTTGAAATGAATATGGATTAGAAACTGGAGGCCAATCAAGGACGAACACGTCACTGATTTGACACGAGTTTCGTTTGCACGTATTTTTTGACGAGCGAATTAAAGAGCAGGACTGAAATGCCAAAATTTGTATATGAATGCCACATTGTTGCATTTCTTGGACTGAAATCGAACGTGCTTGTTAATTTATTTGTATTTTTCCCCAACTTGCTGAATGTTCAGCTGGAATGACCAATTTAGCCCTACCTAACGCCGGGGGGGGGGGGGGGGGGGGGGATGTCCAGAAAGAAACGAAAAGAAAGATTAAGAAAAAACACATGGTTTTCTTGGCGGTTAGAACCAAACTTCAGATAAAAACAAGAGGCTACAATAAGCCAAAACTCGAGCCTGCAAAAATACCTAATTTAGCGCTAATGAGTCTCTCCTTCTTACATCGGACGCATTATGCTTGTGTTCGTGTCCATTTCGTTGCAGTGTATATCCATAGACCCCTATCAACATATATCCCTTTAAAATTGCATAATTGCTTTACAGTTCAACCTTTGATAACAATAATTACAACACTTGTAAAAAATATTTAAAAAGGAAGATGAAAAAAAAAAAAAAAGAAAAGAAACGCAAAAAATAGGTGCCAATAGCAAGAGTCGAATTCGGAACATCTGCATCACTAGTGGTGACGATGACGGCTAGGCCATGGTCATTCAACATAGCTTATAATGTAAAAATAGTGTATTTATTCCAAAATGACTATTGTTAGTTGGAGCTTGCGCAGAAACGCCGGAAGTGAGCTTTGTGGATGAAACACGACGAGGAAGAATGAACGCCATTTAAACCTCGGGCGTTCTACGAAGCCAGAGTTAAAAATGAAAGCTCCTCTAAATTTGCGTCTGCGTTTCTAATTCATGGCCTGTCGACTCTTACCCATGCATACCGTTTTCAAGACACGCCAAAACCAACCCTGAATTCAGTTCCGAAAAACCCAAAAGTATCCCAGAAAGTCCCTCACAATAATTATACACCATTGCTTTTTTACAACAAGTGTCATGAGTTTTATTTTCAGCCTACCATCACTGGCGTCACCTCAACATTCACAAGTGTTCGTGCGCTTAAAATGTGTCAATCAAATCAAAGTGAACCCCCGCGCGCCGCCGCGCAAATCACAAAACAATACATCAAGTTCCTTAAAGAATGGGCAAAAACAAAAGCGCCACAACACATACAAACTGTGTTTCAATCGGTGTTAAGTATGAACCAAACACAAAACACATTATAAAATGAAGTCATAATCAACTAAAAGGTACCAGTATCGACAAGTATAAAAGTCGCTATCTACACCAAGAAGTAGGACCTCTTCTCCCAGTTCCTTCCAAATCTATCAAATCTATTCCTAAAGTTAAAAATTTCCATTAAAACGTATAACTTTGCGCGCAAATGAACTTGAACAAGCGCAAGCGCGCGCGGCAAAGAAATTGCAACACATGCGTTAGAAAAAAGACCTCTCATTAATCACAAGCTCTTCCTATTAGTCCAGCTCTTTCGTCCACCAGTAACTATACGAAGTTAAAATTTTGAAATTGAGAAGATCTTTTACCATTTATGACAACGCCTTCAAACACTCAACGAGGATCAACAAAATCGCGGGCGCATTTTTGTTTGTAGTAACGAATAACATGATTATGACGTTTGTGACGTAAATAATTTTAGTTGAAAAATATTTGCAGTGCAGAGAGATGTTCTTCTTATTTCTCTGGACAGTTTATATATTAGGAAAAGAATACATCAGAACTAAACTTCAAAATGTTGCTGAAAAGACCATGACTGTGGATTGCAGGTAACGTTTGTTTCTAATTGGGTGTGGTGAAGCTATTGTAAGTAAAAGTAAAAAAAAAAAAAACAAAAAAAACACGCTCGTGTTTTCCTAGATTTTACCACAAGTCGACCTCTCGAGTCTCACAGCAAAAAAACAGAAAGGAGCGAGCTCTTTAGGCCGCAAAGCGGCTGATTGCTGGCGGTCGACTTGTCTCGCTTGAAGGGTTTTCATTTGCGTTTCGCGCCAAAAATGGGAAAGGCGTGACTCGCATTTGGAAGAGCATCAGTTATCGCTTTCGCAATCGTCTCTGCAGGTTGGAATTTCAACAGCAAGTCACGTTTCGTTGCTCATAATTACTTTTTATTGACAACTTTATCCCGAGGGTCCCAAAGATCTACTCTGATTGGTCTAAGCCCAGCGACCCGTTTTGGGGTCGCTAAAATTGGCGCCAATCAAGTATGAAAAGTCCTTCGTCCCGCGCTATGTTAAATAGGTCGAAAGCCTGGTTTTCACCAGCGACGCAAGCACACGCGCAAGGGTCCGCAAGCATACGTAGCTTATGCCAAGTGAAAACGAACACTACGTAAGCGAACGCAAGCATAAGTGCAAGCACAAGGAAAAGGAAAAATTTTAATCCTTGCGCTTGTGCTTGCGCTTAATGCTTATGCTTGCGTTAAGCCCGTTTTCGCAGCGAAATAAGGGGTCTTGTGCTTGCGCTTATGCTTGCGTCGCTAGTGACGTTTTCGAAAGTCTAGTGTTTTCCTAAATATCACGCTCATAGCGATGTGATTTTGCTGGCTCAGAAAAATAGCAAAGAGTGCTTGTGTTTGAGGAAAAGGTTCACAAGATGAGACGACTAAAAAATTCCAACTTTGTTTTTTATTTTATTTCTCTACTACGCAAGCATTTTAGGCAAAAATGGCGCGAATGAACAAGTAAAATGGTCGGCCAACTACAGGTAAAAGAAAGATTTCCACGACTAACATTATTAAAATGACATTGCTTATATTTGTTGACAATAGTGTTCATGGCGTTTTTGACATGAGATGGATGTGAAGATGAATACAACAAATAACTGTGAGAATCGGTGAATTTGTAGTGCACACTGGTACATAAACCGTTGCCGCTGATAAAAACTTTGATATCAAGAAAGGCCAGGGAAGTTTCCGAAATTTCCCAGGTATATTTTAGAGCCGGGTGAAAGGAATTAACGGCGCTTATAAATTGATTGATTTCCTCCTTGCTAGACGAAATTGCGCCGATACAGTCGTCAATGTAGCGACCGTAGAGTTCAGGTTTAGGACCGTTGTACTGATTGAAAAATTGGTACTCGACGTACCCTACAAAAAGATTGGCGTAGCTAGGTCCCATTTTTGTGCCCATCGCTACACCATTAATTTGCTTGTAATAGTTATCAGCGAAAGAAAAACAGTTAAGTGTTAAAACTAGTTCAGCTAGGCGGAGTAGCGTTTCCGAGCTAGGTTCCTTGACGGTGCGTTGATCGAAAAAATACTTAAGTGCTTGAAGACCTTTTTTATCAGCGGCAACGGTTTATGTACCAGTGTGCACTACAAACCCACCGATTCTCACAGTTATTTGTTGTATTCATCTTCACATCCATCTCATGTCAAAAACGCCATTCCCTATTCTCAATTTCTTAGACTTCGACGTCTATGTAGTGATGACTCTGATTTTTCCAACAAATCAGAGGAAATGTGCCATTTTTTCGAGAAACGTGGCTATCCTGATTCTGTAGTTCAATCGGGCCATCACCGCGCTCAGCAGATTGATCAACAGTCAGCACTACAGACGTCACAAAAGGAAAAGAATGACAGAATTCCATTCACCCTCACATTTCACCCGCATAATAACCCAGTTAAAGCCATCATTCTTAATAACTTTAAGATACTGCAAAATGATCCAGAAACTGCTAGAATCTTTTCGGAACCACCGCTGATTTCATTCAAACGCGACAAAAATGTAGGTAACTTTCTAGTTAAAAGCGCATTCAAAACGACTGAACAACCTGGCACTTTTAAATGCGCGCGCTCGCGATGCAAAACTTGTCCTTTCATTCAAAACACTGACAAAATATCGGGCCCTAAGCGATCTGTTAAGATCACTGATCGTTTCACGTGTACCTCCGCAAATGTTATCTATTGCATAACCTGCACATTATGCAAAAAGTTATACATCGGCGAAACAGGAAGACGACTAGGTGACCGATTCCGAGAACATCTTTGTGATGTTGAGAAAGATGACAAAGACGCATCCAAACCTGTCGCTCGGCATTTTAATCTCCCTAACCATTCCAAACAACACATGTCGATCTCCGGCCTTTCCCTACATCAAGGTACCACGGAAAGCCGTAAAAATCTCGAGCAAAAACTGATCTTTCAAATTGGCACTCTTAATCCCCACGGTGTCAACGAGCGCTTTTCATTCAATTAATTTATTCACGTTTTTCACGTTACCATGTTACCACCAATAGCGTAGCTCCATTTTCTGTATATAAACCATACACAACCCACAATTCCTCGATTCGCTCCGACGAAGGGCTAACGCTCGAAACGTCAGCTAATCGAATCCCTGTACGGTGGTCAATTTACATTATCAACTCCGTTGATAAACCAAATTTTCATGTTTCACTTCCCCACCGACGCAGCACCACAGTTTCTTTAGAAACTAATCCCTTTAAAAAGTCCACATAATTGAGACATAGGGGAATCGAACGTCCAGCCTTCTAACAGGATACTATGTCACAAGACGTTGTTAATTCCTTTTTCACGTGATAAAGGTAAATTTATTTGGATTCTATGCTAGTAACTTTTCGGTTGCAGCTTTCTTAATACCTCTAACTTTCGCGACACAAAACAACCTCACCTCAAGAAAACAAAATGCTGGGATTGCTTAAAACGCGTGTTTTTCCAGAAATGTAAGAGGACGGAATTTGAGACAGCAGTTTTTTCGAATTCTCCTAAACCTGTCAGAGAGTTTCCATTTCTTATATAGAATGAATAAGTTTTTGTAATATTTCGAAACACAAATTTTCTCTTCCCTTCCCCCCTTGGTATGTTTGTTTTTGTACGCGCGACGCGCGTGTTTTCTCTCAACCAATCAGGTTTGAGCTTCAATTTAAACTTGAGTTGACGTACACACTTGTGTCGTGTGTTTTGTTTTTTTTGAGGAGTTTTGGATTTTATCTTTGTCGCTTCGTCTCTTTTGTTTTTGAAGTTTTTTCCCTTTCGTTTGGTTTAACTTTGAAGCAAATGTTGTATTTCATTTCATATTTTAATTAAACACGAGAAACAAGATCAATCAACGGAGTATGGATTCTCTTCTCTGAACATGAACAAGGATTTTTTTACATGGTGCCGAGACCCGGGAACAAAGCGACTGAACTGAAGAATTCACTCTAACAGCTCACTCTAACTGGAAAAATGTCTGATGAAGAGCTGAAAAAGAAAAGAAGGATTCGTGGAGGCCATAAAGGATACGTTACGACGACTCTGGAAAAGGTACAAGCTTTACTCAATGAATTTGAACCCACTCTGGCGAATCAATTGAAAACTTATTGGATTGCTCTTACGGAAAAACTGAACATTCTTGGAGCCTTGGACGACGAAATTCTGGCGTTAATGAAAGAAGAGCATCGAATATGAAATCAAGGAAACTGGAACCTTCAGAGAATCTATTCATAAGATGATAGTGGAAATTGACGAAACTCTACACGCATTGGAACTGGAAAAGGCCGGACACTCAGATAAGTCAATTTCTCATTCTAATTCTAACTCGTTTACTGAAAGTTCGGGAGCTGGAAAGGCGAAACTGCCGAAGATTATTCTTAAGAAATTCTATGGTGATCCATTTCCTTCAGTCCATTCTGGGACTCGTTTACAAGTGCTGTCGATGACAATTGTAGTTTATCAGATGTTGATAAATTCAATTATTTGAGAAGTTTACCAGAAGGGCCCGCTGCAGGAGCCATCCGAGGTCTACCGCTGACAGCAGAAAACTATGAAGCAGCCAAATCCATTCTAAAGAAGCGTTTTGGGCAGCCTCAGATAATCATTAATGTTCACATGGAGGGATTAGTGAAGTTAGCAGCAGTAACTGTTGACAATGACTTGAAACGTTTACGCTTTCTTTATGATCGAATTGAGGCGCACGTCCGAGCCTTGCAAGCCCTGGGAAGGGATTCTGGGTCGTATGGGAAACTTTTGATTCCCCTTCTCATGGAAAAATTACCCTCGAGCATGCGTTTAATCATATCGAGGACAGTGGATGATTCACAGTGGGATTTGGATGTTCTACTAAAGGCATTCGATCATGAAATTGAAGCGAGAGAGCGTTGCGAACCGATTGGAACAAACCCAACTGACTCTCCTACTCCTAAGAAGCCTTTATCAGTGCCGACAAGTAAGGGTAAAGAGGTTTTATCTGCGTCAGCTCTTACTAATCAATCTGAGGGATCTGTAACCTGTACCTTCTGTAGGCAGAGGCACCCAGCGCTAGTTGTAGTATAGTTACTGACATTGAAGCTAGAAGAAATCTGTTAAAACGACAGGGCCACTGCTTTGTTTGTTTGCGTCGCAGCCACTTAGCAAGAGATTTTTCTCCAAACAAGACATGTCGTATTTGCTCGGGAAGACATCATATGTCAATCTGTGAAAGGGCCAACTGCGATCGCGTCACCTCAGAAAATACATCTCAAAGAAACAACGTGGTGTGGGCTAACGAAGCGGACCGCAGAGAAAGCAAGTCCTCTACAACGGTGTACGTGGACTCAAACACGTCAATTCTTCTACAAACGGCCATCGCTTCTGTATCAAGGATCCATCAGCATCATCCTGTTGTCAATATGCGCATTCTATTTGACAGTGGCAGCTAGCGGACTTACATATCTGAACGAGCGAAAGGAAAACTGAATCTGTTGTCCAAGAGGAAAGAGAAGCTACTCATCAAAACTTTTGGACAAGAAAATAATTAAGAGAGTGTGACGTCGTGGAACGCTGGGTTAGGGGACTGAGTGAATGCTCAGGTGTCCAGATGACTGCTCTTACCGTCCCTCTCATCTGCAGCCCTCTAAAGGAACAAGCCATGCAGCTTGCGCAACAGTCCTACAGTCACCTGGCAGACTTGAAACGTGCTGATCAACCATTCGAAAGCTGTGGTTCAGAAGTAGACGTTTTGATTGGAAACGATTTCTACCGGTCGTTCTTTACTGGAGAGACGAAACGGGGGAATCAGGACCTGTGGCGATGAAGACGTCTCTTGGATGGGTGTTATCTGGTCCCATGCCCTACACATCTGGTGCAGACGCTAGTGTTAATTTGGCTACTACCCATACCCTGAAGCTAGAAACCTCTGTATGTGACGACCTTGGTACTGACAAGAAAGATGACGACGCGCTGTTAGAGCAAGTGAAGAATTTCCGGGAGTTGGAAGCCATCGGTGTTTCAACACAGGAAAGGTCCGTGCATGAGAAATTCTTGGATACGATTCATCTACACAACGGTCGTTATGAAGTCTCTCTCCCTTAGAAGGAACAGCACGCGTTACTACCGGACAACTACGCCTTAGCAGTTTCCCGCCTGGCTTCGGTTCTAAAACGTCTCAGAAGGAATCCTGAGCTGTTCGCAGGGTATAACCATATAATTGAAGAGCAATCGTCGCAAGGGATAATCTCCCATGTCGATTCTGACGCACCAGTCGAGGTTGGTCGTCTTCATTATTTTGCCGCACCATCCAGTCGTACGCGAGGATAAACAGACGACTAAGGTGAGCATAGTATATGATGCGTCTGCCAAGTCTACTGGTCCATCGTTGAACGACTGTCTTGATGCAGGTCCATCGCTGCTTTCGGACATACCTGATGTGCTCATGCGATTAAGGTATCATCGAATTGCCTTGTCAGCCGCCATAGAGAAAGCCTTCTTAATGGTAGGAGTGGCAGAGCCCAACAGAGATGTCTTACGTTTCCTGTGGATTGATGACCCTACTAGCGAAGCCCCGAGCCTTGTTGTTAAGCGTTTTAACCGAGTCGCGCTTGGCGTCACGAGTTCACCCTTTCTCCTAATAATGGCACAATAAGACACCACGTCACAAGCTACGAATCAGAAGACCTTCAGTTCGTAAACGAGTTCCTGAATTCTCTCTATGTGGACGATTTCAATGGGGGAAAGGACAATGATTCCGAGGCCTTCGAACTCTATTCGAAGGCCAAATCTAGAATGAGAGATGGAGGATTTAATTTGAGAAAGTGGATCTCAACTTCACAGAAACTGATGCAGTGGATTGATCACGAAGAAGGCGTTCCTATCAGCGAGGCCGCTACAGTAGCAGAAGGAGATGAAACATACGCGACAACCCATCTTGGAATGGAAAGCAAAGCATCTGAAGAGAGAAAGATTCTTGGTCTGAACTGGGACATAACAAGAGATGCCTTCAATCTACGTTTTGATTGGCTCGTTAACTTCGCTAAAGATTTGCCATTGACCAAGCGATCAGTTCTTAGACTCGTCACAAAACCCTACGATCCTCTCGGTTTCTTTAAACGCATGATTCGTTGCGTTAAACGTTGTCTGAAGAAGATCTTAAAAAACGCCAAGGTAACCTATGACGAGCTTTCGACGGTTGTAGTCGAAGTAGAATGCGTGCTGAACTGAAAACCACTCACATATATATCTTCAGACGATACAGAGGAACCACTTACACCTTCTCATTTGTTGACAGGTAGGAGAGTTCTGTCTATTCCAGACGAATTTGCAGTCGCTGAGGAAGATGCAAATGATCACTAGGAGGCAGCGTTATTTGTCCGCATTGTTGTCTCACTTTTGGAATCGTTGGAAACGAGAATACGTGGTGGAATTGCGAGAACACCACAGGTCTACTATTGGAAGTGCCAACAGCTCACCATCAGTTGCACCTGGTGATGTTGTCACTGTGATGGAAGAAGGAAAATCGAACGGAGGTGCGTGGACACTCGGAAGGATTGTAACGGTGCATCCAGGAAGTGATGGTTTCGTCAGGGGTGCTACAGTGGAAGTTTCCTCAAGCAGTGGTAAACGAAGACGTCTAAGAAGACCCTTGCAGAAACTGTTTCCATTGGAAGTTCGAGAGGTTGGAGTTGCAGAGCGAGAAGAGACTGCTGAACCAGGGACAAGGACTTCGCAAAGGCAGAGAAGGAATGCTGCTATTGCGGGGGAAGATAGGAGGCGTGCAGTCGATCAGTTTCTTCATGAACTGGATGACTCTTTCTAAAGGAACACTGATCGGGGGGGGGGAGATGTTACAATTTCTTGAGTTTTTGTAATATTTCGAAACACAAATTTTCTCTTCCCTTACCCCCTTGGTATGTCCGCTCTCATGTTTTGTTGATGATTTTATGGATCAGTATTTGCAAACTCTTAACCATGGAAAGTTTGTTTTGGTAGTTGGAGACCTCAACTGTGATCTGCTTACGAGCTCCTATGAATCGAAAGCGCTAAATGACTTGTGTAGCAGCTTAAATACGAAGCAACTTATAACAGAGCCTACAAGAGTAACTGCAACATCCGAGACTCTGATTGATGTCATCATGACTTCCAACTCAGCCCTTGTTACTGATAGTGGAGTGATTGAAACACACATTAGCGACCATTATCTGGTATATGTGGTACTGAATCTCAAGGCGCCGAAACCACTGCCTACTTATGTTATATCTAGAAGTTATAAAAACTACGACTCTGAGAGCTTTGTGAATGATCTCGCCCAAGTCCCATGGTATGAAAATGCTTTGATCGATGATGCTGGTGAGAAAGTAGAACATTCTAATGAAAAATTTTTGGAAGTCCTGGAACGTCATGCGCCTGTCAAGAAAAGGAAAGTCAGAAATCGGCAATGTCCATTTCTAGATCAAGAGATCAAGAAGTTGATGGATGAGAGAGAACAAGTACACAAAGTTGCTTGTGAGTCGGGCGCTGCTATAGACTGGGAGCATTACCGTTGGTGTCGTAATGAGGTTAAGAGAAGACTATGTGATGCTGAGAGGAACTATGTTCAAAAGGAGATCAATGACAATCAGAGTAGCAGTGCCATGTGGAAGGTGATACGAAACTGTATCCCGACGAAAGAGAAATCGAGACCGGTTTATTTAAGGGATGTGACGGAACTGGCCAACGAGTTCAACGAGTTCTTTACTTATGTGGGAGCGAGGGCTGCAGCTGAATCTAAGAGGCTTGCTTCAGTTAACGCTCTTCCAGCGTATAAGGCCCCCTCAGCTAAGACCATATTCCAACTAGAGGAATTCCGATTCCGCGCAGTCACTACCTTTGAAGTACACAGGATCATCGTGTCTTTTCCTTCAAACAGGGCACCAGGAATGGATAAGGTACACATGAGTGTGATCAAAGATGCCCTACCGGTTATACTTCCAGTTCTTACAGAGCTTATAAACAGATCACTTTTAACATCAGTTTTTCCATCTGCTTGGAAAGAGTCCGTGGTAATACCAATATTAAAGGAAGGGGATCATGAAGTTGCTAATAACAACCGGCCAGTATCTCTGCTACCCGCTCTGTCTAAGATCTGTGAACGGGCAGCTCTCAATCAGTTAACAGAGTATACAACACGTCAGAACTGTTTAACTGAACATCAAAATGGAAACAAGAAGAAGCACTCCACAGAAACACTTCATATTTTCATGTCTGATATGATTCTCGAAGCAATGGATCGGAAACAAGTCACAGCGTTGGTTCTGTTGGACTTGTCGAAGGCTTTTGACAGCATCGAGCATGGGATCCTATTACGTAAACTTCGAGAACTGGGTGTGTCTATCCAGGCCATGGAATGGTTTAGAAGCTATTTAACGGACAGGAACCAGCGGGTGAGAATTGGCTGTGAGGTGTCAGGTCCGTGCCAAGTAGCTTACGGTGTACCTCAAGGGTCGATCTTGGGGCCGGCCCTTTTCAATATCTACATCAACGATCTCCCAGCTGTCCCGAACCTGTGCTCGCTAAAGAGTTACGTGGATGATTCCCAGCTCTATCTCTCGTTTCCTGTTCAGGAGACAGCCATGGCTGTTGAACATCTGTCCGAGGATTTGCAGCGGATTGCCGCCTGGTGTTGCACACACAGCTTGCTGATAAATCCAGACAAGACTAAGCTATTGCTTCTTGGAACCCCCCAGATGTTAGCTCGCGTGCCGAAGGGTTTTGGAGTTACGCTACTCAGCAAAGAGATATTACCGTCTTGTTCTGCAAAAGATTTGGGGGTCATCGTGGACTCTTACCTTAGTTTTGACGAACATGTGACGGAAGTTGTATCTAAGTGTATAGGTAGCCTGTGCCAAATCAATCGTGTGAAACATTTGTTTGATAGGTCTACGCTTATAACCATCATAAATTCACTAGTTTTCAGCAAGCTTTTCTACTGTTCGTCCATGTGGGCTAGTACAACAAAAAAGAACATTGTTAGGCTTCAAAAAGTTCAGAATTTTGCTGCACGGATCGTGACTGGCGCAAGGAAGTATGATCACATTACGCCGATGTTAAAGGAACTCCACTGGTTGCCGGTTGCTAAGCAACTGGAAGTTAGAGACACTTAAATGGCTTTTAAATGTATAAAGGGATTAGCCCCACCATCCTTGTGTAATAAGTTCACGACAAGAAGCCAGGTGCATACAAGAAACACTAGGAATAAAGATAAGCTTAATTTACCATTTTTTAGATCAGCAACAGGTCAGCGATCTTTCTCATTTAGGGCTGCTCAGCTCTGGAATGACCTTCCAGAAAGTTTAGCAAACATGGAATCATTTAAAGTTTTTAAGAACGCCATTAAAGGACGTGCCCTTGACGAATTTTTAAGCCATTGACTTTCAAACGGTGTAATAATGAATTATGTATCTTAAGTTTTTTAATAATATGGTAATGTAAGTTCTTATCAATTTTAAATGTTTATCTTAGATTTTAACTCTTTACATTACATTTTATTGTAATTGGTATGTGAAAACCCATTTTAATTGGATGTACCAATAAAGTTATTATTATTATTATTATTATTGTTTTTGTACGCGCGACGCGCGTGTTTTCTCTCAACCAATCAGGTTTGAGCTTCAATTTGAACTTGAGTTGGAGTACACACTTGTGTCGTGTGTTTTGTTTTTTTGAGCAGTTTTGGATTTTATCTTTGTCGCTTCGTCTCTTTTGCTTTTGAAGTTTTTTCCCTTTCGTTTGGTTTAACTTTGAAGCAAATGTTATATTTCAGTTCATATTTTAATTAAACACGAGAAACAAGATCAATCAACGGAGTATGGATTCTCTTCTCTGAACACGAACAAGGATTTTTTACAATCACAGGATGCAGAGATAAGCCGTTCACCTTCACCAAGCCCGGCTCAAGAGGGCAGTGATAGAGCTTCATCAACCCACTTAGACAAAAGCTGTTCAGCGGTATCCATCCCTGTCCATATGGGTGGTGATGCCACCTCTACTCATCAGGCAGACATCACCTGCCCCGCTGTTTTCACGCCGACGCACAACAACCGTGATACCACAGTAGCCGACAAAACGATTAGGACTTGTTCAGATGTAGTGGTGACTGATCTCACAGGTACTCAAGCCTCTCTAACTGACCAACTGTGAAGTTGTTTAGAGGTGCCCTGTTCAGATGACGGAAGTGGTGACGTCAAAGAAACAGGAACAGAAACAGCTCAGACAAGATGTCCCACTGTGTCCTGTCCAGACCTGATGCAAGGTGGTAATATTCCAATGGACCAGGCTGAGAAGAGAAGCCGTGGTGTTTATTGTACCATTCAGATGCTAGGTGGCAACAAACCAATGGACCAGCATGGGATGAGATGTCTCGATATCTCCCATCCCAATAAGATGAAAGAGGGTGCTATTGCAACAGACAATGCTGAGATGAGATATCCCACTCTCTTCCATACTGACCAGACGCATGTTGGTGTCACTTTCACAGACCATGCTGCAATGGGATGTTCCTCTGTTTCGTTTCCAGATAACATCAAAGATGTTGCCAATCTTACAGCACTCACTGAGAACAGCTGTTCTCTCATATATAGTTTGGATGGCAAAAACGTTGAGACCCCTGCAACAGAAGTAGAGAGGAGTTGTTTAGCAGTGTTCTATCCAGATAACAACCGTTATGACAACCTTTCTCCACTGGCCCAAGAACAAGCATATTATCCCACCAATGAAACAAGGTAACTCTAACAAACAAAGATGTTTTGATAAAAAAGTGACTACAGTCTCATTAGACTTGTTTTGTTATTTGTCCTACAACTAAGTCCGCCCATGGAGACTACATATAACAACTCTTATAATACATAGATTTAGCCATGCCTAAAAGCGGAGCTCCACGATTATTATTTTTTACTGGTATTGAGCAACACCGCATGGCTTTCCTTGCGCCAATGTTTTGTGTTTAGAGCAGTCAACAGGAATTGACTGTGGTTCAAAAACCTCAAAACAATACAACAAAACAACACAGTCGACGCGTGTGTTTGTTCGAAAACAAATTTAGCAATCTAAGAATGATCAAATAGTTTCATCCAGCATCGTTGGAAGAGCATGTTTCAACGTTTAGCCACCTCTCACAATAGTGCATTAAATGGCTTTCCGTGTTTGATTTAAACATGTTCATCCAAAATTTCGCATTACGAACAAATGTTTGATCGTTTAGCCACCCCAACAAACAAATCGTACACAAACGATAAAAAGCAACCAAATAAACCACATAACGTCGAACGTTTCAGCGATAATACGCAAAAATCATTTTTTGGACTCACTTGGTCCGCTGTTTGGTCAAACATTGCTATACGTTTAGCCACCAAACGTTATGGTGACAAACACGATGTTGGATGAAAATGTTTGATCTTTAGCCGGGGCTTAACAAACATATTTCGTAGTACGTTAAGCTTAGACATAAGCTTAAATGTCGTAGAAAAGAGAAAAAGGAAACCAATCCTGATAGTTTGGATAGGTAATCGCATGGGCCCGAGTAAAATTAAGGATTAATATCACTTGTGTTTTCAGAAATTTGCTGAAATTGCCCTCGTCGAGCAAAACATGAGAAATACTTTACGAGGACTCATTGCGATTACGTGTTAATAACATAAGGGCAAATGTTTCTTCAGTTCTCAACATTATAGAAACACTGACGTCAAAAAACATGTACAGTCAGCCAAGCAGAGGAAAACACTCGTTCGCTTGCAAAACAACAAACAAACAATTCGACTAGCTACTTCTTTGTGTCCAAAAAGAGTAGATTGTTATTTATATCCAGTCGAGACAAAAATACAAGTTTCATTCCTCAACAAAAGTAATAACGATTAAACCTCAAATGCTAAGCTTCAATTTATTTACGTTAACTGTGTTGTCGAGCTTTCTACGACTTGAAAATACGCATCGATCCACTAAAGTAAAAACACGCATCTACAAAAATAGCAAACGGTTTGTCTAAAGAAATAACTTCTTCCACCAAGTTTGAGCTACTCGTTCCTTCCATTAATGCCGGTGAATTGTAAAGTGAACTTTCGTGGTGAGCTGCAAGATGCCGTGGTAAACTGAACAAGCCCTTGAAGCTTTAAATCATTTTGTTTTTCAACCACACAATCCGGGCGCCATACAAGTGGATCCAAAATTTATCTATCTGAGACAAGTGTTTTGCTCTTCCATTTTATCAGTTGAAAATTCACCTTCCGGGGTATCTTTTAAGTAGTTCTTGATTTTCATGCCTTTTACGCGAATTAAAAGAGAGAACTTCGAAGAAGATGAAGTTGTTGTGCTCAAAATGAAGAAACCAACTGAATGTGAAATCGAGTAGATTGTTATTTATATCCAGTCGAGACAAAAATACAAGTTTCGTTCCTGAACAAAAGTAATAACTTCAGTCTTGGCTGCTTCGTGTTTGCGGGTATGTTGACGTATACGAGAAATTTCCTTTTTTCACTGCGGAATTGCTGGAAATCGACAAGCAGAAACCTTGGTCACGGACTAGTGCACCGGCCCTTGTCATGGCAAGTATGGTTAAATCTTAAGAACTTTAACTTGCTCGCTCCGAGGCGAATACAACGTGGGAGAAACCACCTAAGGCGTCCAAACGATAGACCTATCAATGTTATTACTCGTGTAGAGCGTCAGCAAAACTTCCAAGAGAAACGGCGTGGTGCGAACCAAAGTAATATTCCAGTTGACATCTTTGCAGCCAAGACAACCTCTCATGGGACCTTGCATTCATTAATCCATGGAAATAATTCTCAGAAATCAAAAGTAACCGTGGCACACTTGAACGTACGATCGTTGAAGACAAGAGAGCATTTGATTCAAGTGAGGAATTTAATGGATGAAAAGAAGTACGCAATCCTAG
>JAEMWC010000213.1:457500-477500 GCA_016490735.1 Pachyseris speciosa | reverse complement strand
ACTCGTTCAGATGTAGTGGTGGCTGATCTCAAAGGTACTCAAGCCACTCTAACTAACCAACTGACAAGTTGTTTAGAGGTGACCTGTTCAGACGACAGAAGTGGTGACGTCAAAGAAACAGGAACAGAAATAGCTGAGACAAGATGTCCCACTGTGTCCTGTCCTGACCAGATGCAACTGGGTGGTAATCTTCCAATGGACCAGGCTGAGAATAGAAGTCCTGATGTTTATCGTAACATTCATATGCTAGGTGGTAACAAACCAATGGACCAGGCTGGGACGAGATTTCTCACTGCTCCCCATCCCGAAAAGACGAAAGATGGTGCTATTGCAACAGACAGGGCTGAGATGACATCTCCCACTCTCTTCAATCCTGACCAGACGCATGTTGGCGTCACTCTCACAGACCATGCTGCAACGGGATGTTCCTTTGTTTCATTTCCAGACAACATCAAAGATGGTGCTAATCTAACAGCACACGCTGAGAAAAGCAGTTCTGTCATATGCAGTTTGGATGACAAGTGTTGAGAACCCTGCAAGAGAAAAAGCAGAGTGGAGTTGTTCGCCAGTGTTCTATCCAGATAATAACCATTATGGCGACCTTTCTCTATCAGCCCAGGCACAAACATATTATCCCACCAATGAATCAAGATAACTCTCGAAACAAGCAAAGATTTTCTGATAAAAAAGAGACTGCAGTCTAATTGGTGATGTTGTGAGTCCAAGCTAAGTCCTTCCATGCAAATTACCCACATAACAGCTTTAATCTTAAATACGAAAATTTCAACTATCAAGTTGTAAACCGAACAGCTCCATGTTAGACAAATAACTGACAGTTTAGCTGTACATCACCGAGAAGTTCTACCCGCAATTCAGTTTCACTCTGATATTAAATCAAGAGTTCATAACGTTATCTGCTGTTTAACCTCAGCTCTTCGCCTGAAACAGTCTTGATGGCTGAACTCAGGAGAAGAACAGTGGTTAAAACAATGGAATATCTCCACCGAGATGAACTGCATGGACTACGAAGTCTCACATAATCGATGTACAACAGGATCTATAGGTTAATGATTTTAAAAGAACCGCTGTTTAACCTCAGCTCTTCGCCTGAAACAGTCCTTAATGGATGATCTCAGGAGAAGAATACAGGTAAAGCAATGGCATATTGCTTTAAGATCAACTACCCTAAGTTACACAGTTCCAACACACAAATTGATGAATTATCACTAAAGAAGTGTCTCTTAAAATATGTTGGCTATCTGCTGTTTAACCTCAGCTCTTCGCCTGAAACAGTCCTTAATGGCTGATCTCAGGAGAAGATCAAAGGTAAAGCAATGGCATATTGCTTTAAGATAAACTACATCACCTACTGACTCAGTACTAACGCCCAACTGGATCTCTTATCATTAAAGAAGTGACTTTTAAAAGATGTAGACCTCAGCTCTTCGCCTGAAACAGACCTAAATGGCTGCACACAGGAGAAGAACTCAGGTAAAGCAATGGATTTTCGCTAATGAGATGAACTATGCCATTTTCTAAGTAACAATTGGCAACAAGCCATCAAGAAATAGTTATCTTCTTACAGTTCTTTGCAGCATGGAATTAAGTTTCATTTCCATCAGACTAGATCTTAACTTCTGTCTATCACTGAATTTGCCAATGATTTCAAGATTAAAAATGTCAGTTATTTAACGTTTAACCAATCAAAAAATTAACGTGAAATTGACTTGATAAAATTCGTTGATCTTACTTCAAGCTGTGAAGAAGCCCCTTGGATGCCCATCAACTCATCCTAGTTATCAAATTATACAATTAATCTAAACCTTCAAAAATAGATTGTGTAAACATCTGTTCAATTTCACAGAACTGGAGTATCAGATAGAGGATGGTCTCATAATGCTAATGCACCTGAATTTTACCCAAGTGGCTTAAATCCTCAGGCCAAAGAGTTTCTTCCGCCTGATAAGGTTTGTAGTTTTGATGAAATGAAAGTTCTAATGCTGTAATAAATTTATGTAAGACACAACTGATGCAAGTAGAAATTGCATTTATTTTATCGTATTCTCCTGATTTTAACGCCAGACAAAATATTATGCAGTTTAAAAATAATTTTGACAAGGTTTGAGCAGTTTCCATAAAATCCTACGTTTTCCTTTTCAAATGAAGTTATAGTCGACTTGCGCAAAGCAGGCGGAGAATAGGGAGTGCATTAGTTCCCAATGGAGTTCTAAAGGTACAATGATCTAGGTTATCTATTTGGTTTAAGAGCGAAAACTACTGCAAGCAAGGATTCTTTATTGTGCAATTGCCAGTGACTGAGCTGTTCACAGGCGACAAAAATCGCCGGCCGCCCGCCGAATAGGAAACCCTCAAAAAACCCTCCAATTTTAATCCTTAAGCTTAGTTTACAACTTCTTTAATAATCATTGTACGGTGTAATACATGTCATCAATTGGTATATACTGAAGATCAGCAATAATAACTGGATACAAAATAAAAGTTTACTACAGTTTTGCTCTGCCGGTTTAACTTAAGTGTATACATTATTGCTACAGAGATTACAGTATCAGCAGCAATTGCAGCAAGCAGAGATTACCTGTTCATCACCGCAGTCAGATGAATCCAGCTCAGCGTTATCCAAGTCAGAAATTATCACCGGTGATATTGTTCCATCCCAGCAAGCAGAGATTACCTCTTCAGCTTCATTCAGCCCAGTTCAAGATGGAGTTGATACAGCTTCATCACCCGAGTCACATGAATGTAGCTTAGTGGTATCAAACTCAGAAATCATCACAAGTGATATGATGCCATCACAGCAAGCAGAGATTAGCCATTCACCTTCACCCAGCCCGAGTCAAGAGGGTGTTGATACAGCTTCAACCCAGTCAAATGAATGCAGCTCAGTGGTATCCAACTCTGAATTCATCACAAGTGATATCGTGCCATCACAGGGAGCAGAGATTCGCTGTTCAGCTTCACCCATTACAGTTCAAGATGGTGTTGACACTGCTCCATCAACCCAGTCTGACAAAGGCTGCTCTGAGGTATCCAATTTGGACATCATCACAATTTATATCACTGTGTCACAGCCATCAGAGATTTGCTGTTCAGCTTTATCCAGTCCAGTTCAAGAGGGCGGTGCACAGCTTCATCAACCCACTCTACTCAGTGGAACCCATCCCTGTTCATATGAGTGGTGATGCTACCTCTACTTACCAGGCAGACATGACCTGCTCCGCTGTTTTCATGCCAAAGCACAACAATCGTGATACCACAGTAGCCGACAAAATGATTAGGACTTGTTCAGATGTAGTGGTGGCTGATCTCAAAGGCACTCAAGCCTCTCCAACTGACCAACTGACAAGTTGTTTGGAGATGACCTGTTCAGACGACAGAAGTGGTAACGTCAAAGAAACAGGAACAGAAATAGCTGGGACAAGATGCCCCACTGTGTCCTGTCCTGACTTGATGCAAGGTGGTAATATTCCAATGGACCAGTCTAAGAAGAGAAGTCCTGGTGTTTATTGTACCATTCAGATGCTAGGTGGTGACAAACCAATGGGCCATGGATGGGATGGGATGTCCCGCTATCTCCCATCCCGACAAGATGAAAGAAGGTGCTATTGCAACAGAGAATACTGAAATCAAATGAAGAATGATCCTCGCAGTTGTGAACGCAATTATGCAATTGCGAAAAGAAGCCTGAAAAAAATTCAGGACTTCAACGGGATTTGAACCCGTGACCTCGCGATTACCGGTGCGATGCTCTAACCAACTGAGCTATGAAGCCACTGACGTTGGGAGCAGGTCAATTGTGGGTTCATATGTTCCCGTGAAAGAAATGAGTGTGAATGATATATGAAATAAATCATACATGAACTGCGGAAATGAAATCAAATGAAGAATGATCCTCGCAGTTGTGAACGCAATTTATGCAATTTCTTTCACGGGAACATATGAACCCACAATTGACCTGCTCCCAACGTCAGTGGCTTCATAGCTCAGTTGGTTAGAGCATCGCACCGGTAATCGCGAGGTCACGGGTTCAAATCCCGTTGAAGTCCTGAATTTTTTTCAGGCTTCTTTTCGCAATTGCATAAATTGCGTTCACAACTGCGAGGATCATTCTTCATTTGATTTCATTTCCGCAGTTCATGTATGATTTATTTCATATATCATTCACAGAGAATACTGAGACGAGATATCCCACTGTTTTCCATCCTGACCAGACGCTTGATGGTTTCAGACACACAGACCATGATGCAATGGGATGTTCTTCTGTTTCATTTCCAGACATCATCGAAGATGGTGCCAATCTTACAGGATTTCTCATATCCAGTTTGGATGACATAAGCGTTGAGACCCGTGCAAAAGAAGAAGCAGACAGGAGTTGTTGAGCAGTGTTCTATGCAGATAATAACTACCATGGCGACCTTTCTCCACTGGCCCAAGCACAAGCATATTATACCATCAATGAAACAAGGTAACTCTAGAAACAATTTAAGATATTTTCATAGAAAAAAGTGACTGCAGTCGCATTGGACTTGTTGTGATACTAGTCCTACAGCTATTATCTTCATCATTCCATGGAAACTACATATACCAACTGTCATATATTTCAACTATATAAGTTATAAACAACAGTTCCATGTTAGACAAATAACTAACAATTTAGCTGCACATTAGCGAGAAGTTCTACCCCCAACTAAGTTTCACTCTGTGATATTAAATCAAGAGTTCATTACGTTATCTGCTGTTTAAGCTCAGCTCTTCGCCTGAAACAGTCTTTATGGCTGAACTCAGGAGAAGAACATTGGTTAAACAATGACATATCTCCACCGAGATGAACTGCACGATATACAACGGGATCTATTGGGATCTATTTAAAAGAACGGCTGTTTAACCTCAGCTCTTCGCCTGAAACAGTCCTTAATGGCTGATCTCGGGAGAAGAACACAGGTAAAGCAATGGCATATTGCTTTAAGATAAACTACATCATCCACTAAGTGACTCTCTACCAATGCACAACGGGATCCCTTATCATTAAAGAAGTGACTTTTAAAGATGTAGACCTCCGCTCTTTGCCTGAAACAGTCCTTAATAGCTGCACACAGGAGAAGAACTCAGGTAAAGCAATGGATTATCGAGATGAACTGTGCCACTTACTAAGTAACAATTGGCATAAGCCATCAAGAAATAGTTATCTTCTTACAGTTCTTTGCAGAATGGAATTAAGTTTCATTTCCATCAGAGTGGATCTTAACTTCTGTCTATCACTATGAATTTGCCAATGATTTCAAAATTAAAAATGTCAGCTATTTGACGTTTAACCAATCAAAACATTAATGTGAATATGACTTGATAAAACTCGTTGATCTTACATAAAGCTGTGAAGCAGCCCCTTGGTTGCCCATCAACTCAACCTAGTTATCAAATTATACAATTAACCTAAAGCTTCAAAAATAGATTGTGTAAACGTCTGTTCAATTTCACAGAACTGACGTGTCAGATAGAGGATGGTCTCTGAATGCTAATGCACCTGCATTTTACCCAAGTGGCTTAAATCCTCAGGCCAACGAGTTTCTTCCAGCTGAAAACGTTTGTAGTTTTTATGAAATGAAAGTTCTAACGCTGCAATAAATTTATGTAAGACAACTGATGCAAGTAGAAATTCTTGGTTTGCAACCACGTGATAGGGCGGCCATGTTGGAGGTCAAAACAATAGAAATTTTTTCGGAGAATTTACATAAAAATAGAATTTAGTTCCCAGCGGAGAGAAAGGCCATTGTTCTTGACCTCCAACATGGCTGCCGTGACGTCACTTGCAAACCAGTAATTGTATTATCATAATCTCCTGATTTTAACGCCAGACAAAAAATTTTGCAATTTGAAAATAATGTTGACAAGGTTTGAGCAGTTTCCATAAAATCCTGGGTTTCCTTTTCAAATGAAGTTACAGTCGACTTTCGCAAAGCAGGCAGAGCATAGTGGTGCCTTAGTTCCCAATGGAGTACCGAAGGTGCAACCATCTAGGTCATCTATTTTGTTTTAAGACCAAAAATTATTGAGAACGATTCTGTACTGTGCAATTACCAGCGAGTGAGCTGTTCATAGGCAACAAAAATCACCGGCCACTGGCCGAAAAGGAAAAAAAAAATGAAAATCCCTCCAATTTTATTTCTTAAGCTTAGTTTACAAATGCCTTAATAATCATTTTACAGTGCAATACATGTCATCAATTCGTATAAACTGAACATCAGCAATAATGACTGGATACAAAATAAAAGTTTACTACAGTTTTGCTCTGCCGGTTTAACTTAAGTTTATACATTATTGTTACCGAGATTACAGTATCAGCAGCAATTGCAGCAAGCAGAGATTACCTGTTCATCACCGCAGTCAGATCAAACCAGCTCAGCGTTATCCAAGTCAGAAATTATCACAGGTGATATTGTTCCATCCCAGCAAGCAGAGATTACCTCTTCAGCTTCATTCAGCCCAGTTCAAGATGGAGTTGATACAGCTTCATCACCCGAGTCACATGAATATAGCTCATCGGGGGTATCAAACTCAGAAATCATCACAAGTGATATGATGCCATTACAGCAAGCAGAGATTAGCCGTTCACCTTCACCCAGCCCGGTTCAAGAGAGGGTTGACGTTTCATCACCAATGTCAGACAAATGCAGCTCAGCGATATCCAACTCTGAATTCATCACAAGTCATCGTGCCATCACAGGGAGCAGAGATTCGCTGTTCAGCTTCACCCAGTCCAGTTGAAGATGGTGTTGACACTGCTCCATCAACCCAGTCTGATAAAGGCTGCTCAGAGGTATCCAATTTGGACATCATCACTTTTTAAAGCGATGATGTCCAAATTGGATACCTCTGCCGCGTGCACGAAGTTGGTGTACATTTGTGTCACAAAAACAGTCTCACGCTACTTTTTATCGCTTTAATCAGAAACTAAAAAACAAGTTGTCTTGTAACTTTGCAGAGTATAACTGTAGCATATGGGCACTGGAAGGGATGGATATTTAATGCAGATTAATTTCATATGAAAGAGAGAGAACATAATTTTCAGAACGCATCACCCCAAAAAGTGACGTATTCGCTGTTTTTTCCCTCCAACACGAATGAGTGTTTCTTCGTTCTTAAAAATTCATGAAATCTAATTTCCTGATAAAGGTTGAAAACAGTATGCACATAAAATTCGCTTTAAAGTGGAGTAAGTTAATCCTACTTTCGTTTTCCCTGGAAGAAAATATCACTAAAAAACTAGCGTGAGACACTAGTTTTCTTAACTACAAATGTCATCTTATCGCGCCTATGTTTACAGTCGTCGAGTTGTTTTTGTCCTTTTTGCCTTCGTGGTTTTGCCAATCGCGCGTTTCACGCCTCCTGCACATTTTGCCAATCGCGCCTATCACGCCAAACTTATCATTTTGCATTTTTTGCCAGTTTGTAAATCGCTTTAAGCGCAGTTTAAAAGTCTGGCTTGCCATTGCCTCGCTTTTGTTTTTCGCCGTTTTTGTTTCATTCTTATCCCGGCAGCAAACGTCGAACGGAGTATCTTATTTAGCTCCATTTTCAGTTCTCGATAAATAAGCAATAGGAGAGGGAAAATATCTCTAACTCTTATTTATTATTATTCCGATTTTCTTTCGTACGGCATAACAACTGGGACATATTAAACGGGACATAAAGAGTGGGCTGCAGAAATGAAGTATCAATAAACAATTAGCGCTGCTGCAGGGCTAGTACAAAGGAAAAGCGTACACCACAGATTTAATTGCCAAAACCACGACCAGTAGCACTTATTTATAAGTTAACAAAGTATCGCTACACGGTAGACGTTCAAGCGTGTCTTCGGATGTCCTGTAAACTGTTATTTACACCAGCAGCACAGCGCTCGGTAATAAGAGAAGACAATGAAATACACAACAAGAATCTGAGATGTTTACATGTTTCGTGATATAATTTTATAGCGTTTTAAGAACAAATATCAACAGCATTAATAGAAACACTTATAAAATGGCCAGTGAACGATAAATTCGAGAGACTGGCAATTTTTTGGCTACTTTTAACCGTGACACTAAAACAGCTCGAGAAGAGATGGCGACTGCGAGACGCGTGCAGCGATGCGAAACGGCTAACAAGAGGCTACAATTAGGCTAAACCCGGGCTTGCAAAAAACAGTATTGTATCCCTAACTTAGTGCTAAACAAAAGAATAGAGGGAAGTCTGTCTTTCTTACATCGGACGCATTGTGTTTAGCTTGTGTTGGAGTCTATTTCTTTAGACCCCTATCAACATATATTCCTCTAAAATACAGCTCAACCATTGAGCACAATAATTATAACACTTGTAAAAAATATTTCTAAAAGAACAAGAAAAAGAGAAACAGAAAAAATAAAGCCCGTGATATATACCACTAAAAGACATCGAACCCGGGTTAGCTGCGTCACAGGCAGGAACAATGACCTTTAGGCCACAGAGGTTTATCGTTATGCAAGATGAAAAAAAATAGTGTATTGATTCCAAAAAAAAAAACAAACTAAGCACACTTGTTTTCGCTTCGATGGATAATTGTTTGAGAAAGGAAACGCTTATCGAACGATGTTGGATTTTTTCGCATAAATGTGAATGGAGTCTCGGTGAAATGTGAGTAGAAAATTAATTAGCAGAGTGAAACTGTTTACAAATACGTCAATCCAGGGTCATTTGAAACACAAGAAAGGAACGTTTCTGGACAGTTTCAAGGGACGCTAGTACATTTGTAAAATATAATCGCTTATCATTCAAAAATTAAAGTCCAGAAATTGAGATATTGTGGCAAAATAGTAAATAAACTACCTGTCAAAGTCTCAGGGGTGTGTGATATCCCGTACTTGAGTTATTCAACAAAATGTACATCTCAATGGAGCGGATACGGGAACACGGCAGTCCATCTGGAGTTAAATTTTGGTCATGTTAAAAGCTTTCTTCTCGCTGTTGAACTTGCAAACAATCGTATAGACACTTGTCTTAACATATTAGTTGTTCAGACTTAAAAAACACAAGGTGAATCGACGTTTTCCGATACGTGACAACAGGCATCATTCTTGCTGTTGATATGAGATTTACACTCGAATCACTCGGCCGTGAAAGGTCAAACTCCCTTTGTCTGTAGTCTCTAATTTTTGGCGCTCCCCTCGCGTCGCGTCTCCTCGCAACTTCGCGCGCGCACGTGCCCCCACAATCCGTCGCCAAAATTAGAGACTACTCGCAGTCTACTGAAGCAGACACGGGGAAACACGGCAGTCCATCTGCCGTTAAGTTTACTCATGTTAAAAACTTTCTTCTCGCCGTTGAACTTCCAAACATTCGCGTAGACACTTCTCTTAACATATTGTTTGTTCAGACTTCAAAAGCCACAAGATGAATCGACATTTTCCCATACTTGACAACACGCATCACTGTTGTTAAAAATAGTTAGCGCTTGCGCAGAAATGCCGGAAGTGCCATTTGTGGATGATACTCGACGACGAAAAAGAAGAACCGTCGGTAGTTTAAGACCCGGGCGCCGCGCGAGACGCGCGCAGCCCGGGTAATTACATGTCTGTTGTGATCGACTAAAATTTTGCGACCATTCGGGGTTCCTTACCTATGAATCAAGGTCAAGCAACAGGAACTAGATCCGAATAGTCAAGGTAAGGATTTCCGTATGCAAATTTGACCTGAATAATTGATTCACTGCTTTGTAACTTGAGTTTACATTTTGATAAAAGGCGCGAAAGGCAAAACAGGCAAAAAGCAAAAAAGGCAAAACAGGAAAAAGCAAAAAAGGCTAAAAGCGCGTTAAATGCAAAGGCAAAATTGGCAAAACAGCAAACAGAAGGCGCGATCGGCGCGATTGAAATTATGAAAAAAAGAGCTCATTTGTTACGCGGCATTCCAGATTATACGTCGGGAGCAGTTAGTATTTTTCCTCTCTGTGGCTCTTCTGAAACATTTTAAAACCAAACTTGTACTTTTTAATAAACTACATAAAATTTGCTTTGTCATGGTGTATATATTTAAGAGCAAAAATGAATATTTTGCGAAATACAGCAATTCTAAAACAAATTTTACACCACGTTTTCGCTATTTTTGCTTTGTACACCAACTTGACGTGCACGTGGCCACAAGTGATATCATTGTATCAAAGCCATCAGAGATTTGCTGTTCAGCTTTGTCCAGCCCAGTTCACAGTGATACAGCTTCATCAACCCACTCAGATAAAAGCTGCTCAGTGGAACCCATCCCTGTTCATATGGGTGGTGATGCTACCTCTACTCACCAGGCAGACATCACCTGCCCCGCTGTTTTCATGCCAAAGCACAACAATAGACCTTATTCGCTTGTACATTTTGTTTTCCCAATACAGATCATGTGACCATACTCAAGAGACTTGGTCCTTTGTCTTACTCATTAAAAAGAGTGCATGCAGACATATTCATGCTTGCATGCACTCTTTTTTAATGAAACAGACAAAGGATCAAATCTCCTGAGTATCGTCACATGATCTGTATTGGGAAAACAAAATGTACAAGCGAATAAGGTCTATTGTGATACCACAGCAGCCGACAAAACGATTAGGACTTGTTCAGATGTAGTGGTGGCTCAGATCTGAAAGGTACTCAAGCCTCTCCAACTGACCAACTGGGAAGTTGCTTACAGGAACAGAAATAGCTGGGACAAGATGTCCCACTGTGTGCTGTTGTGATCTGATGCAAGGTGGTAATTTTCCAATGGACCAGGCTGAGAAGAGAAGTCCTGGTGTTTATCGTAACATTCATACGCTAGGTGGTAACAAACCAATGGACCAGGATGGGATGGGATGTTCCGCTATGTCCCATTCCAACAAGATGAAAGAGGATGCTATTGCAACAGACAATGTTGAGACGAGATATCCCACTGTTTTCCATCCTGACCAGACGCTTGATGGTTTCAGACATACAGACCATGCTGCAATGGGATGTTCCTCTGTTTCATTTCCAGACAGCATCAAAGATAGTGCCAATCTTTCAGCATTCTCTCATATCCAGTTTGGATGACATAAGAGTTGAGAGGGCCCTGCAACAGCAGAAACAGAGAGGAGTTGTTCAGCAGTGTTCTATGCAGATAATAATCATTATGGCGACCTTTCTCCATTGGCCCAAGCACAAGCATATTATCCCACCAATGAAACAAGGTAACTCTAGAAACAAGCAAAGATGTTTTCATAAAATAAGTGACTGCAGTCGCATTGGACTTGTTTTGATACTAGTCCTACAGCTATTAGTTTACGTCGTCCCATGGAAAGTAGATATAACAACTGTCATATATTAAGTACAAGAATTTCAACTATATAAGTTATAAACAAGAGCTCCATGTTAGACAAATAACTGATGATTTCGCTGCAAATCAGCGAGAAGGAAGTTCTACCCGTAATTCAATTTCACTCTATAATATTAAATCAAGAGTTCATTAAGTTATCTGCTGTTTAACCTCAGCTCTTCGCCTGAAACAGTCTTTATGGCTGAACTCAGGAGAAGAACATCGGTAAAACAATGGAATATTGCCACTGAGATGAAGTGCATGAACTACTAAGTCTCACAAAATTGATGTACAACAGGATCTATTGGTTGATGATTCTGAAAGATCTGCTGTTTAACCTCAGCCTTCGCCTGAAACAGTCCTTAATGGCTGATCTCAGGAGAAAATTGATGAAAGGTTAAGCAATGGCATAATATTGATTTAAGCTCAACTACATCACAGACTAAGTCACACAGTACCTGCACACAACTGGATCTATTATCATTAAAGAGGTGTCTCTTAATAGATGTTGACAATCCACTGTTTAACCTCAGCTCTTCGCCTGAAACAGTCCTTAATGGCTGAACTCAGGTGAAGAACACAGGTAATGCAATGGAATATCGCTACTGAGATGAACTGGCCGTCACTTAATACTAAGTAACAAAGTACCAGTGTTCAACTGGATCTATTGGCTAATCATGAAAGATGTGACTTGATTGCCAACAATAACTGGCAACAAGTCATCAAGAAATATAGTCAGAAATATAGTTCAGTTATTTGCAGCATGGAATTAAGTTTCATTTTCAGACTGGATCTTACCTTTTGACTATCACTATGAATTTGCCAGTGAAAAGATTAAAAATGTCAGCTGGTTGATGGTTTTTTCCTTTATCTTTAACAAATCAAAAATACAAATGTACTGAAATTGACTGAGATAAAAGTAATTGATCTTGCTTAAAACTGTGAAGCAGCCCTTTGGCTGCCCATCATTTCACCTAGTTATCAAATTAAAAGCTTTGAAAAATAGATTACGTAAACATGTGTTCAATTTCACAGAACTGAAGTTTCAGAGAGAAGAATTGGTCTCTGAATGCTAATGCGGCTGAATTTTACCCAAGTGGCTTAAATCCTGAGGCAAAGGAGTTTCTTCCAGCTGAAAAGGTTTGTAGTCTTGATGAAATGAAAGTTCTGATGCTGCAATACGTTTATGTACAGTATGATACAACATCTAATGCAGCTAGAAACTGCATTAATCCTTTGATTTAACAAAGACAAAATATAATGCAGTTTCAAAATGTTGACAAGTTTTAAAAATCGCTCCAATTTTACTGATTTCTTAAGCTTAGTTTATACTCACTGCTGTGTTAACTGCAATGTATGTGTCATTAATTTAAACAAGTGAACTATACACTTGAACATCAGCAATAATGATTGGATAAAAAATAAACCTGTGCGCACAGCTTAACTTAAGTTTATGCATTATTGTTACAGAGATTACAGTATCAGCAGTGAGTGAGGCAGCCAGCTGCGTATGTTCTGAGACCCAGGTTTGATCCTGGGCATGTCCCCAGGCTCCACCTCAACATCACCACTGGGCAGGTTTGTAGCTTAACTCTGTTACCTAGGTGTATTACTGTAATTTTGGATCTGAAATGTGCTAACAATATTTCAATACATTGCCTCCATAACAGGCCCAAGATTTCCCCTTAACAGGGTTCCTTCGCCTCCACAATTTCAGTGGCAGCCAAATGTTACACATTTTCAAGTCGTTCCACGGTGGAGTGCAAGAAGGTAAATCATAAAGTCTTTTTGCTGAAACATATTTAACTGGAATGATATTTCAGATACTTTTATCCTGATTTTTTTATCTATGATGTACTAGTCTTATAAATCCTTGGTTTATTAAGAGTATACCTTTTGTTAAAACAACATCTATAGATATCTTACTATGATTCTTTTGGAAATGGAAATGATACAAGGGCACACACTGGATGAAGAAGAACAGCCAGTACTCAGTATCAATAGTTTTCAAACAAACCTAACAGTATTGGTGAATGTTGACATCCATCATTTGGCACTAGATGTTGATATCTCTTAAAGTGCTACTACGATCAGAAAATCACTTGTCTTTTTTCTTCAAATTTGGAAAGTATGTTTGCTTAACACCCGACTTGCAAAATTTCAAGCGGAAGACTGTTTACTTTGAGTGCAACCTTTTAGTTTAACGGTCTACCATTACTAACTTCAAAATCTTAAGAGAACTAGATCGTACGATCGAGGACAAAATGACGTAAAAAGCTCACAAGAGTAAGAATGCAGTGTGTGTAAACCTGGCTGATTTAGTATGCAGCATGGGAATTTTGAGCTTTCAGACTCTCAAACTTGTGTTTTGCATACTTAATAACCTGCATTCACACACTGCAATTTTAAACCAGTGTGCATATGACATCATTTTATCTTGGATCCAGCTCTCCAAGGCCTAATCGGTCAGTTACAAACGTGAGTAATGACGGACCATTAAATTAAAAAGTTGCACTCAAAGTAAACAGTCTTCTGCTTAAAATTAAAGCTTGAAATTTCGCGAGTCAGGTGTTAAGCAAACACACTTTTGAAATTTGAAGAAAAAAGACAAGTGATTTTCTGATCGTAGTAGCATTTTAAGTGTAACATGTTTTTTTTCCTTGCTCTTCATTAACAGGTAGCTCAGACCATAGTTAGAGTACTATGCTAAACCCCAGAGTGAAGATAGTGGAACTTGCACAACTATTTCACTTTCTATTTTTGCTAAATAGAAATTTTTAAACATTTTTTTCAGCAAATATTATATGCAAATTACCATGATAATAAATTAATGGTAAAAGTACAATAAAATGTGTTCAAGTCTTCCATTTGCCTTTCTTGTTTCCATTATTGTTTCAATTTATTTATGATTACATTTTAGTTATTCATCTATCTATTCATTTCATTATTTATTTTATTTTGCTCATTTTCTGCTATCAGAATGGCCAGAGGTCATGTGGGTCATGCCTACATGTACACGATTTTCCATACATTTCTTTACTAAGCATCAATCAATCAATCAATCAATCTTAAAGTGTCAGCAAACATAACAGCAAACAGAATGCCATTTAACATTGAGAAAGGGATAAATGGTCACGTATTCCTTTACATTAAGAATATTGCCTGAATGTCTCACTTAAATACCTCTAACGTGTCCTTCGAAGCGTCGTCCTCAAGTTGTCTTTTTCCAGCTAACTTCAGCTGACCTAACTTACACAAGGGGGGGCACAAAGTCAGTTCGTGGACTTTTGTGAATCCGTTGATCTAGGCCACTCAGTGTGTTTATGAGCCAACACGAGAACTCATTTGTGATTTTGTCTCCATAAGCGCAACAGTGAACTTGTTGACCTTGTTTATCTCTGTCAATCGAGTCCGCCATTTTGTGATTAGAGGGCGCGAACTGGGGAGAGCACAGGCATCCCAGCAGATAGTCGAAAAAGAGGCCGGAAATTTTCCAGAAATTTCAAGCTGTAAAATAAATGCATTTGACTTTCCTCTTGCCTTTTTTGTTTGTTTTATTGTGCCCCGTTTATCTGCCCCTCCCCTGTATGTCCTGTGTCTCAGAGGATGGAATAATTCTAGTACGGACGAGAACTAGTAGAGGTCCTAGCAGTTTCAAACCAAGAGACAAGAGGAATGTCTAGATCTACAATAAGTATGGTCTGGGTCTGAGTGAGGGAAATTTTTCTATGGTAAAGGAACATTCGCTTTCTTGTATTTTAACGCTGTTAACTCGAGATTCGTTCAGTTCGGAAGGCAGATTAACGATTTCTCTTGAAAAGCCCGGGTGGTTTGGAGATGACCTTAATCACTGGCGGGAGTTTGTCTTTGCTTAAGATAATCTGGAAAATGGAACTGACAAAATGGAGAAAACTGTAAGAGGGAAGTTCTATACTACTGAGACGAAAGCCTCCGTGGCAATAACAAAAAGGGGAGGGGAAGGGAAGTGGAAAACGTGAATGGGAATCCAATGCCATCTCCGATTTTTCTTCAGTTCGGCCCCTCCCCTTTCCATGATTTCCACGCCTGCCACGTAGGCTACTGAGACCATTTAAGAAACAATAAAGAGACTGGCACAGTGAGGAAATGTGTGATCATTTTGGTTCACAGGAGACGACAATATAGTAAGGTGTCTGCCAGCCGGTAACACAGCACTTGTATTTCTTTTTCATCTCAAATTATATTTGTCCTACCGTCACTTATAACAATCACGTGTCTACTGGAAGACCCACAATCCCTCTCTCGTAACAGTTTCCCCATAGTCTCTAGCGTGGGAATTCTGCAAAAGCTGAATCTAAGGACAGTTTCTGAGTGAAGGCTTTCATGGGGGAACAAAAGTGATCGTAACATTAGCCTGTCAGGCTAGGCAAGGGAAGAGAAAAACGAAAGAAGCCTCCCCCAGTCCCGCTAGATTTTCTTCGCTCCTTCTTGTTCACAACTGAGGGAAAGAGGAATATTTTATCGTCTATCTTAGCTTCTGTCTTGAAGTATCGGTCAAAGAACAAAGCTAAAACATAACTCAGCGCAGGACTTGTGCCGTGATAGTTCAGGCCCCTGCATGTCATGCACGGCACGGGTTCAAATCCGGAGAGTTCGTATGAGGTCTGAATAATCCCGGGTCTCGGCAATACTATTTTACTGTTTGAACGTGCAAGACATAAATTGTCAGTACAAAATAAATTATGTGGAAAAGTGTTGAAGGTGTACATGCGATTCTGTCTCAGTAAAGACTAACTCGCTTGTTGACGACTTCACGTCTTTTCATGTGTGCTACCGAGGTATCTTTTTCCTTCAGTCGATCTCTCCAAGTAAACTTCACTGTTTGGTCTTGATAAAATACAGTAGATGAATACAAATAAATAATGGTAAATATCATGGCTTTAACCAAATATGTGTATCAGTGGCCAGGGTGCACTCGATATTCCTCGTACGTACGTATCCCGTTAATATGGATTCCAAAGGGATATGCCAAATGTTCGCATGTCGGTAGATAATGTAGTGAAAAAGAAAAGAAAAATCATTGCCGAGACCCGGGATAATTCAGAGCTCATACGAACTCTCCGGATTTGAACCAGGGACCTTCAGATCTTCAGTTTGACGCTCTCCCAACTGAGCTATCTCGGCAAACGACGCTACTATGGCAACTGATAGCAGTTTAAAAAGCACATGCTAACAATTAGAATAAAAGATGCATAAGAAGAACAATAGGTGGTTTGCACGTTACGTCATCACCGCCATGCTGGTGGACGTAAACAATAGATCTCTCATTAGCTCCTTCTGTTCGTCCGCCAGCATTTGTTCATTTCGTCATTGTCATCTGTGTCTCTAGAGATTGGCTGCAAACCACCTATAGTTTGAAAACAACCCTGGATGCCATCTTAACAATTAGCAACAAACCGAAAAGAAAAGCTCAGAAAGAACTAACCGTCACTAAAAATTACAGACAGTCCAAACTTTTCAGTTCTCTGTCCTTCCAGTAAAACCATACTAACTATGGTAAAACGTAGTGATGTTAGAATGCATCAAGGAAGAAAAATCTCAAATCTCAAAATCTTTATTTCAACACAGTAAAAATTCATCAGGTGATTACAATATAAAATACAACATAATAATTCCTAATAATGATAAATACACACCTAAAAAGTCTCTACCGTAAAAAATGGTACTCTAAACTAGACCTGTTTTCAATGAATGCCGTGTATATAACTTAATTAACAAAATGAAGGTTTCACAATTGCTTAAAAAGATCTAGAGAGAGGCTTCATGTGAAGCTAACGTCTGAATTATTTGAATAAATGTTAACACATTTTGGAACTTTTTTTTCCATTTATTACCCGCGTATAAGGAAAAAAATGATACAGCGGGGAAAATGGAGAGAGAAAACCGTAGTGAGATTGACTTAAAAACTTCCAACCTCCAATATTTTGGCTGACGCAAAAAGTAGAAAAATAAAGGCTGGGGTGAACAGTGCCGAATTCTCCAGCTCGGAATTCTCAATCGCCGTGTGATTATATTGAAAGAGAATTTCTAAACCTGGCTTTTGATTTCGATTTTTTACTCCACATTTCTTCATAATTATCCATGACTGTGCACCACAGAAACACCACAACAAAAAGCTTTTTTTCCCATAGTAATTTTAATTTTAAGATGCGAAGGAGAAAAATTTTCAAATACATTTGATTACAAAAATCAGCGATATTACACGACAAGTTTCGAAGTCATTGACTTTATTTTCAAGTGATAAATGTTAGGGTCGTTTCAAGTCGTCAGCCAACAAATTAGTCCTTGACTGTTTAATCCGCGAAATGCTTTTCATCCGTGAGAAGAAACCGAAGTTGAACACATAATCAGACTCAATTCACGAATTCGCGCGAAAGTATTTGTTGAGAACATTTAATCGCGCACACACTAATTCGTTGGCTGACGTTATAAACATTGAACCACTTAATTTAAACTTGAAACGACCCTTACATTTATCACTTGAAAATGAAGTCAAGATGACTTTGAAATGTCGTGTAATATCGCTGATTTTTGTCATCAAATGATTTTAATTTTGTTTAAATATTGATTTAGTTCTTTATTTATTTCTCAATTTTTTGAAGCACCAAGAGCAGAACTGGACAGGCGCTATACATGTATTGATTGCATTAGGCATCCGTCAGTCTCGGGAGACTATGGAGTTGCACTCTGGTACAGCGTCTGATGTGGCTGGTGAAGCCAATGTGGGGGTGACAGTCTCTTCCGCACTTGGTGCAGGTGAAATCAGATGCTGGTCTGTCTGGCTGGCTTTGGGCCTCACATCTCAGTCTCTTTTCCTCCGACTGCCTCCAAACTGATCGATCCGAGGCTGTGGTCTCCCAGGTGTTGAGGTTGAAGTTCAAGGCTTTCAAGTCTCTATTGTAGACATCTTTGTATCACAGCTTATTATTATTATTATTATTATTATTATTATGGTGCATACTTCACGGCAGGTATGTCAATCAAATGAAGAATGCGATGCTCTAACCAACTGACGTTGAGAGCAGGTCATAGGTTCATATGTTCCCACGAAAGAGAAGAGTGTGAATGATGCATATGAAGTAAATCATATATGAAATGCGGAAATGAAATCAAATGAAGAATGTTCCTCGCAGTTGTGATGTCAATGTCGGAAATTTCAGTCCCATCATCAGGTCGCAACAAGCTACCTCAGACTTCAAGAACTCTTCGGAGGATCCTTGCTGATCCCAACAAGACTGTACTTTGAAGTGTTACCAACTCTATCCCAGCATTTGTGTTTCTCAGATGGTCATGCAGTCTCTTCGGAATAGTACCCAGTGCTCCGATAACAACGGGGACAACTTTCACTCTCTCCATCTTCCATAACTCTTTAATCTCAACTGCCAGATCAAGATACTTGTTGACCTCAGGAAGAACGTCTGCTCTTTCATCAAATTATACGGGACGACTACCGGTTATCATTGAAATAGAAACAAAATCTCAGCCATTTTTAATCTTTACACTCCCATCAAACTAAACAGCGACCAGCTTTTGGACAAGCCAATTCAGGCCAAAGCTATTCCTTCAGTTTTTATTAGTGACACTCAGTTAGAAATTGGTCTAATTACTTTAGACAGTCAATTGAAAAGCATGCTAAATCTTAGACAAGAAGACCATCCACGTAAGGTATTTGTGACACTGACCTTTTTAATTTGGATTTTTAAAATGCTCTTGTTTTCACTGTTCGTCCCTTGCTGTACTTATTTGTGGTTCTTCATCAAACTTGATGTTCTCAGGTATCGTCACTTGTTTCAGATCCTGCATGCTTGGTTCAGGTTCATCTCCTATCAATACCTGAATGACATTACTGCATGCCTTCTTCGCCTCGTCATCTGTTTCCCAGTTAAACAACTCACGGAGGATAATGTAAACATTCTTCTTTCTCATAACTTCTCTGCCGTGTTTTGTGGCACAAAGCTGGGAGAAGAAACATAGAACCAGTGATCAAAACCAGAGTATATCATGTTGTTTCTTGCTTAGTGACTGCATGCAATCAGTTTTAGAAAATAAATGAAAGAGTGTGTTGACTTAGAGTGTATCAGGTTTAACCCATTGGCTACTGGCTGTTTTTACATTTTCGGAGTGATTTTCCACCTATAAACGATGAATAGCAATTCGTGACCCTTTATTTGAACTACCAGGGAAAAGTGGTGCTGTCCTAAGCCACTGGAGGCTCAAGGTTTCTGAAAACGTCATTTTGACGTAGCTATTTTTTATTCGTGAAGCAACAACAATGGCCCAAGTTCGGTTTGCTTGCGATTTCTGCTAAATTTACAGCCATTTTTCATCTTTAGCGGCTACCTGATGAGCATCATTAAGCGTGACGGTAGCTAAGAGTCCACTTTCTCAAAGAATCGAGCAAGGTGATGTACTTTGTTGTTGAATTTGGCTTGTTACTCGACGAACTGGGAATTTGGCCGGTCGAACACTTAGTACCTTTGGGACTCAACTATTGATGAATTTCTCGACCTACCGCCACATACTTTGGAATTTCTGACTACTGAAGATGACTACAAGCAGGAATTTTTGGCAGTAGGTCGGAGTGACTGTAGACTTAGTTTATATGTGAAAGAATTGGGAGA